>DWFV01001089.1:0-11973 GCA_018246775.1 Parelbella machaon machaon
TTTGAATATACAAATATTATGGTGTTTGTTAATTTATGTTTGGCGTGTGAATAGCGAATGAATGTAATAATATTCATAGTTACAGGTGGAATTGCGCTTTTTCTACGGACATTTTTTTTTTTTCTACGGACAATATTTGCAACATATCCGCATCTCAATAGTGTTTTTATTATGACCACTTTTCACCTACTGATCGAAATTCGACCACAAATATTATTTTATATTAGAGGAAGACGCATATGAATTAACATGCTGACAATATATTTAGTCTTTCATTTTCTTTCTTGATATATCTGGGACCGTACACTTTTATGTGCACTTATATTAAAAAAAGATTCAGTAAACTAATAATTAAACAAAAAATTAACAGAAGAGAAATAGGTACTGGTCTGCCAACCCGCACTTGGCCAGCGTGGCAGACTATGGCCTTAACCCTCTCAATATGAGAGAAGACCCTTATTCCAACAGTGGAATGACAAATGGGTCGATTATTATTGTTATAATATTTCATAGGTTGTGTCATACTGGCTGTCTTAACTTATCGTGTACACGTTATCCATTCGTATTTACTACTTAATATGTAGATATTGTATAGCCTTTAACACGTATCATATTTTCAATTTTATCTATTATACCTACATAGTTTTGTGTGGCTTCAACTCTTGTCACTTCCCTCTACTGGACGTCACTTTCCCGCAACTGCAGCGTACCTAGAGTATGTAGCATCAGGCTAACGACCAACGCCGTTGTCGGGTACTTTTATAATACTTTAGAAATATCCGACGAAGGTAACCAGAAAAGACTAAAAAACAAGTGGATGCAGCTGGATTCGGGGTCCTAGGATGGAATGGAATGGCGCCGATTAGGGAAGATCTATGTCGAGCAGTGGATTCTAGAGTTTGATGGATGGATGCGCAACCAAAAAAGAGTTCTTACCATGCCTTTATACAAAGGTAACGCTGGTGGAAATATACCATTAGCGATCACTTGTCCTATTTATGGCCGCACTTGCCATATCTTAAATTTACAGCAGACTGTGTATGACGTACTCAATTATCAAAAGAACATAATTATATATCGTCAGTTATAAAATTTAATTCGTTAAAGTGAAAAGCGCTGTCACAAAGCGAAAACAAAGAGATCATCATCTGAAGTATCATCAAACGAGTGAATTGCTTCAACTTGAAATATTCTCAACCATTTTCGTTAGAAGAATCGTATTTCTAAAAGTAATGTGAAAATTAAAAAAAAAAAAATTTAATTAGTTAAGATTTCTCCATTTACATTAACATGATGGTTTATGAAATACACAAAATTCTGTCCACTGTATTATTTTTACGTCAACATCTATGAAGAATTCGCTAGTAATTCCCTGAATATCATAAAAGTAATAATCAAATAAGAAGCTATTTGACTGAGTGTTAAAGTTTCTAGTCAATAAAAAAAAATGCAAAATTTACTAAAACAAGATTAAGATTTTTATAAAACGCCAAGCCTTATACCACCCAAAACAAATCTCATTATTATGAAATAATAATATATCCATTTAAAAACACAATTTACTTAATAACAACTGACCACACACATGTAAATTATTTTCAAACGATATATATTTTATATCGACTCTACATCTAATTGAAATTAACAATGGTACTTACATTTCTTCGCTTCTTTAAACTCGACAGTCGACTGAAGTACCTTGAAGTGGAGTATTATTTCAGTTTAATTGAATGATTAGTAACGGAGGAGCTCCCGTGCTTTCAGCGGAGCTTTCAGTCAAACGCGGATGCCGCAAAGCGCGAATGAAGCCGGCCGCAGTACTATCGCACGGAGAAGTGTTTCGAGAGCTTTTGAGACTGCGTCATAGTAAACGACTCCGTTATAAATAGGTCAGGCTGTTTCAACCTACAAAATTGAGGGATTTGGCAGCCTTTTGTAGTAATACAGGATATAACTACAAGGGTAAATGGGAGTTTTCGGTGTTTCATCGCCATTTTGTGATCGTATAAATCGTGTTCGGATGGTTTTGTAGGTTATTTGTTACTAGTAAATATTGATGATTTTAATTATTTAGCAGGCATCATGCCACCGAAGCCATTTTCACGTAGGTTCACAACAATTGTACCATCGTTAAAAAATTAGCAACTTTGAATTTTAAATGAGCTAATTTAAAAGAACAAAATTAATCGTCATTTAAACATTGTATAATTTTGATGTACTATTCAGTATTACAATTTATTATTAATTTTTTTTTTCGTTTTTAAGTTTCCTCTTAATTTTTTTTCATTGGCAACATTTTTAATGATATATTATTAGGTACATGGCAACTATATACATACATACATGTATGTACATGTATGTCTAACCATCCCAACATTAAATAACGCTAAAACCAACACTGCAACTTATAAAATGAAAAACCTTACCAATTATAAATACATTCTGATGTCTCCTGTATCATTATACTACAAGTTCTAGATCAGTAAATAACAGTACGATAATAACTGGTTGTGTTAAATAGTTTAAAAATTCTAAAATCAATTTTTGGAACCAACTTGTGTTACCGCCAGTACTGCATCGGGCGACTACGCAGGCGCGGCACTGCGTGGGCCCATCGATTTGCGCACTCGTGGGGTAGGTCCGGGTGTGCCCGCACGTAGCTGAATGAATGCATGAAGATATATACATGTTTATTTAAAACATGGAAATCAATAATGAATAAAATAACATGACGCCCGTGTTAGTTGCGTTACACGTCCCATGACACAGGGAGTGTGCTTATTGACATACTATTAAAAATGAGTAGATACTGATATCAATCGCTATAAAATGAGGGAGATAGTATAGATTATAAATTGATTATAATAGACTGGTTTACTCATTTTAGTACATGTGTCATACCACATTAATAAAAAAGGAAAGCCGTTTATAAATTGACGAGATTCTTATTTTAAAATAAACCGTTGCAACTCCATTAATATGTTTTATTTATTTCTCTTTATTGAATTAGTCAAAGATGACGTAGTACTGTTGACAACTTAAAGTAAATTATTTTTTTCTGCACACTGATACATGGACACATATCACATGTTTAAATAAAAGACAAATTAATTATTATTATATGAAATTAAAGCTTACATTAAGATTCATTTGATAGTAGGATTAATATTGGTGTTAATAATGGGAATTATAATGGGATTACGGATATAATGAGTAACAATATAAAATATTTGATAGTAGGATATAGTAAAATATTGCCTCTACAAATTAAATAAACATAAATATATAGAAAAACATCGTAGAATGGTAGATTTATATGTAACATTTAAAGCAACATTTTGTAATGTTTCGAATTTTAAACTAGTCTTAATGAATGCCACAGGGTTAAGTTTGCGGTTAGCTAACTGCTACAAGTACGGCGGCTACCATTACAGTTAATGAAACAGATAACGCTAAATAATGACGTCCAGATGCTAACCTAACGTTAATTAGGATTGCTAACGTAGCATTATCTGAGCAAAGTAAAACCTTAAACGTGTCCCACATGGCCAGCATCAGTGTAATGGTCCCTTGGAACTGTAAAACCAATAAATGATTTTAAAACAGCGTGAGGAAACGTATGGAAATAAATTTGCTAAAATATTATCTATCTGAGTATCATTTCACCCTAATTTAATGATACATGTTTTTTATAAATAAATCGACACCATCAAAACATTAGTAAACACTATGTGTATATGAAGGTGCCTCATTAGCAGCGAGAGTCATGTTTGGACACGGAAACGAGTGCCTTAAATTGCATAAAAATCTTGGTCATTTTTCCGTTGAGCGCATTAAACAATAAATGGTAATATTTAAGTTACCGCCTCAGCTCGAGCGAGTGCGGGAGAGTGGAGCAATTGATTAGCCGGCATCCTTTGTGCGCCCGCGCCGACGCTCACAACGATTTGCTCGCGGCCGACCGCCCCAATTTTAATGGGCTTATAAAATTTATATTTAATGTATTTATCATAAGCGAGATTTGTATGGACCTACCACACATCTCGTATAATACACAGTATGGTTATACTTCCATTATCTATCTATTTCGTTAAGTTTTGTTTTCTGTAATCTCAGTCAAATTCTGAGCAAAATAATTAATAATTACATCACGCTTAAGTACTTATCTAGACACTAGGTATTTACTTATCTACACATTTAAGTACTTATCTATAATTTAAAACGTTGCAAAATCATTATATAAAATGTTGTTCCATCGCAGGTTATTTCAAATGTTTTTAATTTCATTACATCACTGATCTTTTTCTTTGTCCTTTAAAACACTTCAAAACTATCATCATCACGGTCTTCAGCCAAAGTCAGTCCATAAATAATTAACTTCATGAGTAATTATTCACAAATAAACTGCTTGCACTCAGAATGGAACTTTGTGGCGTTAATATTTTCACTTACCGATTTCATTTACTTTAAACTTCAAGAAACTGTTACTGAATCGAAAGCGGATTAATAAACTTCCAACGGATCTAACCTGATTAATACATTGCTAATCAATAATATACTGTTATTATTTCGTTATATATAACGAATTTGTAAATAAATATCTGGACTAATCCACATTGGCCACGGCACGAAGGTATCATTGTTTTATTGCAGGCGCATTAGGCGCCTATGAACAACTCTACAGTGAAGAAGTGGCTCTGAACGGCGACGGGATGCGAACTAAACAAATACGTGCACGCAAATAATATATCAGAAATATTTTTACTTTATGCCTTACAAATTATTGAAAAGAAAGGGTTAGAAAAATATTTAACCAGTTACTTATACGGTAGCGCGTATTTGAGTTTGTACTGCACAATACACAGATATTATATATCAACAAAAAACAATAAAATTTTATAATTAGTTTCACATATCCGTCGCTGATTATTAGTTGCATATTGTATAAAACGCAGTTAAAATAAATTAATCTTAACCACAGAACATTTGTCTATATTTAAATTTTGTCTAATACATATAGAAACTCGTTAACAATTTTGCATTCATATTGTACGGTTACTCTGTCAATAAAATTCTTTATCGTGCAATGCGCATAGAAAACCGTTCGCTGTACGCACACATGCACACGCACACACATGCACACAAACACGTATACAAGTTTTATTTGAATAATATTAAACTGAATAATTATTTGTGTTTAAGTATTTATGAGCGTGTGCGTGTATAAGAAAAAAGTCCTATCCTCATCTCAATAACAATTATTCTGATCGATCTCATCAACAACTTTTGCGCTGGCAACATTGATATCGATGACTGTTATTTTTATTTTCAAATTAATACTTTTTAAGATTCCTTTATTGGACAGTGGCTCCTATCACAATGTTGAAGGTATACCCAATATTCCGTTATATTGAAAACTTAATAATAATTGCATTGTTGACTGCCTCGTTGGTCGCGTGGTTGCAAGAGCGACTGCCGATAGGCAGATCCTGGGTTCAATTAGCGAGTCGGGTGCTATTGCATTTTTCTAACTTAGATTTTATAATAGAAATTTCTAGAAGTGGCTGAGAGTATGCATCTATACCCAGTGTATGGCAATAGGCTCACCACCTATTCCATTGTGAGACGTAAACGTAAATTTTGAAAATTATTACACTTTTCTGCCAACCCCTTCGGATATCACAAGCGTGATATTGCATTCGTTAATAATAATAATTCCGTCCTTCTGAATTTAACCCTCCGTCAGGTGCTGCGGACATTCTATCGACAATTAGCCCACTTAACCCGCAACTAGGCGAAGTAAACACACCAGGGCTTTGTCCACCGAGTTAGCGTGAGTCGGCTAAGTGCTACCCGATCCTCGTTAAGTTTTTAGGTTAACAAGACGACCGCTGTTTGCGCGCGGTTATTGGTACAAGGAGCTAACGCCTCGCTACTCGGAAACGGTCTAAGCAACGAGAGCATTTATTGAAGAATAGCTTAGTTTTTCTTTACAAAAAAAGTACGTGAAAACGTCACTGGTGAGACGTGGAAGTCTTCAACACTCTTCTGCCTACCCCTTGAGGGATTACAGGGCTGATATTACATGTAACCTAATATATGTCAATGGAATTACGCGTCTGTTTTCCAAGTGTTTATTAGATAAGCCCATAGCATTTGGCCAGCGTAGTAGACGCTGGCCAAATGCTAAGATTATAACTTTTTACTTTCCTCGATTCCTCTCAGAGTACTGAGAAACGATTTGACCCCTTGTTCTTCCACTGTAACGAAGTGAGGGTCGGCAGACTGCACACGCCTTAGAAAATATTATGGTGAATTCTAAAGTGTGCAGATTTCCTAACGATGTTTTCCTTCACCGTTCATAAAACATGCATAGATATGCACATATGTATAAGGAGTTATAAAGGAATTTACAACGCTAATAGTTTCTACCTTAATTTTGTTTGAAAAATAATAATATAGACCATCGATAGTATCGCATTACCCACAATTTAATTGAATTTATAACAGACGCTTCATAGATAATTTATCTAGGAAAATTCGGGTCCATTTCTCAGTTACATGTGAAGTGTGTTATATTCACATGCTACTGTATGTTACAACTTTGACGTAACCTTTCCATTTTGACACGTAAATAAATAAATATTTACTGAGATGTTCGGTTCACGAGGCGCTTCACGAGGTTCATTTATAGAGTAACTAATTTTGCTTATACGTAACGAACAAATACAAAATAATGCAACTGTCTTTAAATCTACTCATAAACTATAATAATTAATTGGTTAGTCTTCATTTTAGGCAATAACTATAATTACTTCCTAATAAATAATAATTTATTTATTTATTTATAATTTATTTATTTATTTTTTTTTTTTTTTAATTCTTAATATTGTTAGAGGATAAATGTGAGAGCATAGTAACCGAATTATATTAAGTAGGGCAATAATTGTAATTTATTCGATTTTATCCTTTTATTACCCACAATTACACGTAAACTTCCGAAATGTTTTATTTGAATGAATTGTCTATAAGACATGGCATTGCTGAATTTATATTATTAAAGAATATAAATAAAATACAAATACAAATATGCACTAATTCTGATAATGGCTACCCAAAATCAACACACATATAATCCCACCTTCGCATGATATTTACCGAGACGTTAGGCGACCGCGGGCGCGTCCTCGGCCTTTTCGTGCTACGTTTATGTCAATATTTTCTGATATGTTAGTTTATATTTCTACGTACACCATCTGAAATGAAACTAGGGCTATTTTTATATTTGCTATGAACTACGTTACGTAAAGTAAACTAGTGTATGGCTGCAAGCTATGAATTTACTTAGACGTATTTATTAACTTATGTTATTGATACATGTAGGCTTAAAATAGATTTAGGTGTACTTAAAGTTATGAATCAAAATATATTTTAGCTGCGAAATGTTCGAAAATAACACCATTAATATGTTGATTTACACAATGTCCTCTCTAGTTCCCGATAAGATGAAATACATGTATTTGCACTAAAATGTAATTTACCAGCTGAATGTTCTAGCTGAACATACAACATTTCCATTTAAATATCTTCTCTCCAAACCCTAATCCAAATAAAGATGTCATTGCAAAGTTAACAGAAGCATTTCTAAACTGAAAATGATATTAGGTTCACCTTTAATGACATATTAAATATATCACGAAAAATACTCAACTATGTATCTATATAGGTACATACATGCCACAGACAAGTTGTTTTTGTGACCCGATTTCCACGAATCCAGTGGCATGCCTCCAAGTTATCTCTGCCAATCTATTCTTCGTGTTCTTGAACATGGTGTATTCCTTATACCTCCATGTAAGAGCTGTGATATTGATAGCACGTCAAACCTTTTGCCACGCTTAAATCGCTCTATAATATTGCAAATATCTCATAAAAAACGTATATTTTACAATTCAGTCATTAATTTATTAGTCTTTATAGATGCTCAATTGAAAGATGAGTAATGGAGGACATATTGTATGTATGTATTGTATTATATGTATGTATTGTATTTATGTATTGTTTGTACGTATGTATTGTATGTATGTCTTTTAATATAATTAATATTTGAGTGCTTAATCTAGTTAACTTCCGGTGACTTAGTTAATAATGTTTTTATTATATCTGTAATTAATTTCTATATTTACTAAACAATTTACATATGAACGTCTTGATAATATGTTATAAATTATTGTGTTAATAAAAGTTAGTGTTTTTTTTTTAACTCGTATTAATAAAAATATAATAATGGAATAGATATGGAGCATTAATACGTAGAAGTTACATTGTATTTTATCTTCTACACCACTATGTCACTTCAGAGTAATGTGCCATTCGCCATAACAAATAGTAGCAGTCATAAATATACGTTTCTAAAGCGCGAACACGCAAAAGCGTAGGCACAGGGGCAAACAAACACCTCCTCAGTCAACGTCTCTTGTGTTTGATGTCACAGACAAACACCCATGTCACTTACACGTTCTCGGAACTAAATCACATAAATAGAGTATTGTCGGAAATAGATGAATCAATATTTACTTTAAATCTCTTTTTTAATAATCTTCGGGGGGCTTCGCATCGAGAATATTTTGTACTTAAGGAACATTTAAATCGTTCATATTTCATAAATACATGCCCAGGTATATGTTTCAAAAGAATAAACATTTGAAATGTAACTTAGTTCTAAGTCAACTATCTTAATTTCAACTCGCTCACCATTTGACTTGTACTTACAGTTTAAAGGTAGTAGTAATCCTTTCAAATAAAATGCTCATACCTTTGTGCTATTATTAAAAGAGAGTGTATAATGTGATTTTAAAAGCATGCGATAATAAGGCCAAATTTTTAGCCTCCATTTCCACCACGATACCGGTTACTATTCGCTCCGTAATTCGCTACTCATTGGCCGCCACTTTAACAAACGTTTTTTGCTAATCGATACAATATATATTTTCATTTATAATTATTATTTCTCTTTAAGTGAACATGCTGTAAATTCTTAAGAGAAACAATTTGTTAAACCACAAGTGATAAGAATACTTAAAAAAGAATTTTAAATTTCAGCTTGCAAAATAATTATAACTTACACCTAATAATACTCAATTTCTCTCAGCGTCTTCATGCGGACAGCCTCTCGTAAGAACAGACAATGGTAAATTAACCAGCTGATAGCACTCTCACTGCGCGGCTACTCATTGTTCGGCTATCGGATAGCTATGAGTTAATTGGACGTTAAGGGTCTATAGAGTATTGAACTCTTAGAGAAACAAGTAGAACTCAGGCCTAAGAAAATGATTGATCAGATTAATGGACCGGCCCATCTTCTTACAACCCTTGGTTCAATGTTAATATATCTTTAGCTATTTTTTAAATAGTATTTTTTTTGTAAAATTCATTAACTCTTCCTTTTTCCCTCTTAGATACTACTTTCCTTGCAGTATGAGAAACTTTAAAGCCATATTTTCCCAAAATTTAATCTTTATCCCTGAAACTTTAGAACAAACCCTTTACATAGCAGGATAAAACTACTTTGTAATTGCTTGTAAAACTGCTTTGATAATGTGCCCTCACTAAACCGATACATTTAAAATTTTTTTTTTTTTTTTTTCAAAAATTCTTTTTTAAAATATTTTAAGTAAAATTACAGGAAACGCGGAAGAGCACGCGTTCGTGCTTGCACATCAATCTTTGATGCATTTTCCTCTCTGTTTGTACACTACAATACTACACTATACAGGGTGAAGTATAACAGTCTGCCGAATTAATATAAAGTTATTTCAGTGAGTGTCATAATTGCTTTATCTGTGCACTAACCACAGCACAGATGTGATTGTAAGCCATAACCATGTTGAACTATATAGGTGACAAGTTTTATGTTACTTACCATGCTACAGAAGAAAATTGTCTACCAATCGCATTCAAGTATATTTTTTCACAAGATACAATCATTTCACGACTAATAATCTTTTAACATGTCTTTATATCTCTTAACAATAGTTCTAAAGTATCTGACTCTTAAATATCAATAGCAAAATCTATTTCTAATTTTTGACACTGATTGTAAGCCATGCCAATGTGTACCATCACAAAAAATTTGGAAAAACGGAATCAGCTTGAAAAATATCTTTGTGTACGTTGGTGCAATGTAATGCCGCATTTTTGGCAACCCCGAAAATGGGTCAGCATTAATCAATATGTTTTATGCAGATTCATGTATGAGTTATTACGGTCTTTTAAAAAGTATTTTATTATATTTACTTGTATCTTTTAGCGGTCTCAGTAATTGTTAAAGATCTATAGGAACTAAATGAAAGCCGCTGAAATTGTACCGACACCGATCAGCTAATATTTCCACGTATTTTACGCAGTCTTTTCATTACTTTTTAAAGTTCATTCTTGTTGGTGACGTCCTAACGATTACCACTGTATATTAAACACTAGCATGAGATTTTGCATTGAAATGTTTCTCTCGGTTAAAGCACTTATGACTAACTATGTAAATATAGCTCATTTATACACAGACAAAATTTTTCCCATAACCCTTCTAGTTTTGACAAGAGTCCCATATCCAACAATGAAACAAGAGCTGATGATAATAATGATGATGAACATGATAATGATGATGAAGACAATAAAGTTGGTGACAATAATAAAGATGATGAGGATGGTGAGGATAATAAAAACGATGATGATGAACGAGACAAAATACTACTATACACATAAGCGTACATACACAATATAATAGACGTTATATCGTTACGCCCTGTACACGAAATATTTGAACAGATGCAGCGGCGCACCCGCCGCGCCTATTACCGACTGCTCGATAATGCGGCTAGACGAAAACCGCCGAAATTCGACCAACACCGGCCAGGTGACACCACTCTTTACAAAGACACGCTAAACGATCCTGTTACCGCCGAGGGAATTAGATGGGCTATGATGACGTTAAGAGATGCTGTTTGGGATTCCTTGAAGGTAGTGCGACTTGTATAGACTTTCCTCTCTACCGGGTTGAGAATGTAAAATATATTCATGTTATAAGTAAGGAAGAATTTGTTAACAGAATAGAGTCAGCAAACAATTCACACAGAACAAAAAAAAAAAACGTAACAGTGATGTTACCTTCGAGGATTACAGGCGTGAGCCTGTAATCCTCGAAGGGGTAGGCAGAGGAGTGTAGTACACTCCCACGTTATATTATATTATATTAATATTATATTAAGTTATTCAATCCTGACGTGATTAAGATTATTTTAAATTTTCTCCTACCATAATCTTTATATTATTACGTATTATTACTGTTATCCAAGTATTGACTTGTGAATAATGTCACTGGACATTGAGTTTAGGCTGTGCTATGCTCATTGGTGAATAAAGAAGAGATGAATGATACATTTCCATCCAGCCGTAACAGGTTTTGTAATTACGGCAATCGAAACCGAAAACCCTTAACATGCCCTTCAAATATAAATGCGCTTATGAATTGAACACTCATCCAAGACTTGAACGCGCAGACCCATTCTAATCTACAATCACATAAGAAAGAACAACGCCTGTAATCCTCGAAGAGGTAGGCAGAGAAGCGTAACACCTACATAAGAGCAACTACTCGTAAATAAATTAAACGCAAACTTCGATTGTTTTTGGTTTAATAGAATAAATTATGTAATTCTTTCAGCCGCTGCCGCTTCGTATTTGCAAACTTCCATTTTGACATGTCTGTATTCTGAAAACGAAGAGATCATTTCTTTTAATGATAATAATTAAAAAGTAATATATTTGAATAATTAATTATTGAGTGCCTCGTTGGTCGAGTGGTTGCAAGCGCGACTGCCGATCGGGATGTCCCGGGTTCAAACCCCGGGTCGGGTGCTATTGGATTTTTCTAATTTAGAATTTCTTGTAGTGACTCGGAGTCTGGAATTGTGCCCG
>DWFV01001090.1:0-11969 GCA_018246775.1 Parelbella machaon machaon
CCGGTGACCTTCCTCTGCGCTAGGAGGGCTCCGGGATCTCCGGCGGAACGCACCGGTGCTGTGTCAATGCACTTAGGCAGTAATTTGAACTTCACCTAGTGAATTGTATTAAACGGTGCACACAGCTCACACGAATGTTTTGTTTAATACCAACTAGTTGATACCCGCGATTTCTCTGCGTTGCTTATTATGTTAACAGAGTATATTATCTGCAGAAGAACTAACATCAAAAAGATCGCATGCAGAATACTTGTATTCGTTTCTCTGTTTACAGCTACAATGTGTTTAATCTGGATAGTGTTTATTAAAATCGTTGTTTCTCGAAACTTTAGTAACTTTCTATTTAATAAATATATAAAAATGTTTCTTTTAGATGATACCCAAGGGTCTAGAAAATTAAACTTAGAATACCTAAAGTAAATCTATCTAATAGTTATTCCTTGATATGCGCATATGGGCATACCTCTATCATTTTATTTCTATAGACAATTTGTTGATATAGATAATTTTATTCTAATAAAATGTTAAAATAGCGCGTTCGCTACATACGTATGTATTACTAAGGGCACCTCTTGATTTGAGGGTCATTGTCGTATTAAATACTCGTGACTTGTTGTGTAAGAGATGATATCGTAGGGTTTTGTACACTGCACGCAGTCAAATTTACACTTTATTGGTATAAGTATTAAGAGCTCTATTTGTTTGCTCTGTATATTGTTTTCAATGTTTGTCAAAATTGTTTACAAATCATATAAATGAGACAGAATCATTACCAAATATTATTCTTCATAAAAATTCGTGATTTCCTAGTTGTCTTTGACTATATGCGAACATACACATAACACAGCCCCCAAACCCAGATCAAGCAGTGACAACCGTTGTTTGGACTAGCTTAGCTTTCAACCTCCTGCTCGCTTAGTCCTGGGTTCATATTCTACGCACCTTAACAAATTATACGTGTTTTAGGATTAAATATCACATGCTGTAACGCTGAATTAAAACATCGTGAGGAAATGTCCACACATGAATATTCTCCATAATGTTCTGTTAGGCGTGTGAAATCTGCAAGCCCGCAGTTGGCCAGCGTGGCAAAAATATATGAGCTATAAGCTTTGAAATTTGAGTGCAAGTATGTCAAAAGTTGAACCAATAAAAGGATAAATTAAAAAAAACCTCAAAACATTATAACACTTAATATCTAAATTTATTATATTAACGTCTGTCCAGCTGGGAATCAAATCTGGATCCCGTCGTACAAAACACTGATATAGTGATCCAATGCGCCATACCGGTAAACTTAATAAATCTCGATCTCCCCTCCTAAAATTGTTGTACTTCGGGGAATATTGACAGGAAAGACGGCTCATCTCAGGGTTTATATTAAGCAGTAACAAAACGTTGATCTTGTGTGAAGAACAATAAAAGAAAATATTTATTTACAAGAAATTCGCGGGAAGTACACATATTATCTACGCATATAGATCGATCAAACTATGGGTATCTTTTAAGTATTTAATTTTTGTTTATAAATAATTCTTAATAACAAATTAAATTAAACTATTATTGAGTTACCGAATTTAATATTAACGGTTTATCAATGTTAATCCGTATTGGAATAGCGTGGTGGTGGCGCCAATCATTTAAAACCCGAGCAATCGGAGTTGTTTAGTGTTCAAGGCCAGATGCAAATGTCTAAGATTGACAGCGGTCCCTAGACTGTTGTAAGTTCGTTCGCTAATATCTGCGCTTAAAAAAAATAATTGGTTTTTATCGGAGCATACTGTATATAAATCGAATAAAGTACGTAAACGCTATTATACTGTATATTTATATAAAGCAAAGGAATATAAAAATTATATATACATATTATATTACACAGTAAGGATCGCGTATGTCTACCGTTATCTGACTGGAGATGTAAAGAATCCATTGACTACCAGTTTGCATATCGCGACCGTGGTGTCAACGAACCCATTTTTTTCGCCAGTAGATTCAATGTTACATGGCGCTGGTCTATTCATGCATGCATGTATAATAGTCCAAAGTAATGTATACATGCAGAAATATACATATATGTATATATATTCGTGGATGGAATAATAAAATATATCTGTTGCTTGTTAAATTTGTATACCAGTTGTAACCAGTTGTAACCAGTTGTTTGTTCAAGGCGACCGGTTTGCGAACACCTTAAAACGTCCGATGTGCATTATATATGTATCAATAATGTGTTTTATGGGAATGCAAATAACTTTATATATAGTATGAGGGTGTCCCCACACTTAAACGGGCCTGCTATTTATATTCGGCATGCATCGGTGGCGTCATTCTATATTGTTAATAATGCTGAAATTGCTTAGTATCTGTCTACTATTTTTTCTACTACGTATTGTATTTGGTGATTTAAAAAATTATAAAGTTGATATTTATGTTCCGGGGCGAATAGAGCGAGTAGAGACTAGCAACTACATATCTGTGTGAAGACACAGAAGTTGTCTGACTTGCCGCGACTGGCTTGTTATTATAGATAGTGTTTATATATATGTCCGTTTTACATATGTAAATATTGATTGTTTAAACAAACTCGATTTGCCTGTGTCCTTATATAACTGTATATTGCTAATCATTTATGCGTCATAATAAACCAAGGCGTGATATGTTATAAAATTAAGATTGGAATATATAAACTCCTAATACATCGTTGTTGATAGTTAACTTTTATTGACTAACCCTTAAATGTAGGCAATTATTTTTTTTAATTTGCAAGAAGTGAAATGAAAGATTTTTTCTGTGATCCTAACCAACGAGTCCAGCTTGAGGATTAGGGGCAATGGCTCTTCAAGATAGGCCTATGCTCAGCAGAAGATTATAAAAGGCTGGTGATGTTACAAAAGAACCCAAGAAGTGTATAATATAATTCGTATCAGACCGAATTGAACCTATGGGCTCAAAAATATCTGGAGACACCCAGTCACAAGCTCGGTGCCTGTAACACCGAGGACTCAATACGAGTTTATTTGTACTCAAGTAATGTCAAGGTCAAAGTTGTAAATTCAGAATGGTTTCTCGAAACGCATCAACCGAGACCCTGCTTTCTCGTGACCTGCGAGGGGTCCTACGGCAGATGTCGTAAATGTCTTCGTTATATTTATTATACCTGCCCGCCTTTCTTTAAATTAACTTTACGTAAATGACTTTTTCTATACTGATCCATGAAGTGATATTTGCATGTTTCTCTCTGTGGTCAATAAAATCTTTAGAAATTGAAATATATTGTATAGTTATATTATAGTGGCTTTTAGTCTGATTTTTTTTTGTCTATTGTATAACAATACGCCTATAATCTCCGAAGGGTTAGGCAGACGAGTGTAGTACACTCTCATGTTTCACCAGTTAAGTTTACGTCCCACAATGGAATAGATGGTGAGCTTTTCGCCATACACCGGACACAAGTTTAATTTTTCAATTAATTTCCATGAAAGTGATTATTTAATTCCAATAATTATAATATCTCAATAGTTAGGTCAATTTCAATGGAAAATTGTATTATAGGTAAGTGACTTAAGTATTACAATTTTAATCGATTGAGTAGCCAGCCTGATAGATTGCGACTGTTGTTTTCATCTTGAGATCATTAAGTGCTATTAAAAGACTCGTAAGAGTTAATTGATACAGTAGACTGACATCCTTCATGAGACAAGTCAACCTATATTTAGATTGATGATGATTCTCGTATTAACGACAAAAAAAACTTTATTGGCTTTTAACGAAATGAGTTATAGAAGTACCATCTATCGTGCCGAATGTTTGAATATTTAATGATATATTATCAAAATTAGGTAAGCACACACAGAAACACACACACTATCAGCCTGTCATCATCATTAAGTAAGCACAGTAAGCTTTAATGGTAACAATTTCCTAGACGATCCCATTTTCACCTGTATCATGGCAACCAAACGTGTATACATGCGGGCACGTAATTGGACTCCCTGGGTATACTTTCGATTGTATCATGTCCACATAGTATCGTATTATCACAGTGTTGTGTTACGAAGCGGGAGATATTTTATCAAATATGTACATTTAAATCCGTTGCTATGGCAAGCAAAAGCATCACAAAAAGGTGATTCATCATCATCATTATCAGCATCAATATCATCATTATCATCATCATCATGACCATCATTTTCAGCTCGTCATTGTCCACTACTGAACATAGGTTTCTCCAATAGCACGCCACTGACCTCGATCGTCAGCTCTTCGCATCCAACCGCTGCCAGCCACTTCGCTCCATGATTGTGTGTGTCAAATTGAAGGCGTCTTGTAAATATACACACAATGCGTATGTTGAAGATATTATTTACGCTTCGCAGTGAATAATTATTTAGAGGTATATGTTACCACAGAGTCAATGTCAGGTAGAACTGGCCATCCAAACGTGAGTTGTGCTTTCTCAGAACAAGTACTGTCTAAACATTTTACAAACGTTCATATTTCGAGTGAAATCTTTTTTAACCAGTCACTTCTCGGAAACGCCGATATGCTATATTGTAGTAAGTGCACTCCTTGTACGTGTTTCTACACTTCTTTGCGTTACGCAATCATCTAATATCTAATCAGTTTAATTAGTTCTAATTGAACGGAATATACAGCTCAACATGTGCAATTATTAACTAATTAGTAATTAAATTTATTCATTAAGGCATTAACATTTTACGGTTTTAATATTTTTTAATAACCGTCACTAAATTTTAATTAATACACCGTTACTACGCGTAACGTCTCACCTGTGAGCCCGAAGGGGTAGGCAGAGGAGTGTAGTACACTCCTACGTTTCATCAGTTACGCTTACGTCCCGCTGTGTAATAGGTGGTGAGCCTAATTAATGAATACTACAATGAGCAAAAATCGTTTCTATTTCATGTTCGCTCTATGGTCTCTTCATATTCTAACCTTGAGTATAATGAAGACACTGTTAATATGAGTTTACATGTATTTTTATACATTTGGCGTGCTGTTTTTATTTCTGCATAGTTTTTTTGTCCCTTTTTTTGTGATAACACTTGCAACATAATCGTGCAAATCAATATTATTATTATTTGGTTCTCAAAGCAATCATTTTATTTAATGATAGAGGTCTGCCAATGTGCGTGCATCACCCGAAAACTGCTGGATGGATTTTGATCCTTCTTTTTTAGTTACTAATCTTTATTTATTGAAATGTTAAGAAGCCGTGCTTTGCGATCTCCAACCCGCACGCCCAGCGTGGTGATTATGGGCAAAAGACAGTGGTTAGTTTTGATATCATCTTTATAACGAAAATCTCTCGATGTTCGTTCCTTGCTGTTACTTGTAAATAATAATGACGTCGGTATTGAAATCCTTTAATCCAAAGTATATTTCTGTTACACTACCCTTAAGCTGCGAGCGTTGTGAGTAGTGCCTCACAAAATACCGAACCGTACATCTAAATCCGAAGGTGCAGGATTACTCTGGTATAATTGGATCTGCAAAGACCAGATGGAAATCGTTCACGTGAGCCCGGGGTGCGCAATGTCAGTAATTGGATGTCGAACGGGGTAACGTTTGCAAAAAAATACAGTATACATGTTCAGATGGTACAGTTCGCTCGTTCGGCTTATCTCTAGAAATGCGAAGAATTGGATGTCCATGTTCTCTTCGTTTTTTTGTCGGCTTAGTACTGATTTTTTTGCTGTCTGTATTTTAGTATTTTACTGTGTGGTTGGTTTATTTTAATATGTTAACACAAGCTCAGAGCAAATACGCTTCAGCGTTGGTAACACTTTTTGTGCTTCTCTTTTTTGTGATCGTTAGTTCGTTATCTACATCATCTCGAGAGTTTATTTTGAAATACGTATGTATGTATCCATGTATATGTATAATTGACGATAAGCTCCGCAGACATGGGACATGCTCTCGGAAGCATTGTTTTGCAAATGTTCTAGAATTAACCTTGTTGACCTATGATACCACTGACTAATTAAAAGTGGAACGATATACGGTATGATGATGAAGATGATGTGAGACGCTGAAAGAACCTTCTGTTTATGGTTCGACTGTAGATGATACGACATGCATTGAGTAGGTATAACGTAACATGACACCTGTATCTCTCTAGCCTCCTCTTCACCTCCTCTTGGTCTCCTCCTTGCTTCCACCTCGCCTCCACCTCGCCTCCACCTTGCCTCCACCTTGCCTCCATCTCGCTTCCACCTCGCCTTCACCTCGCCTTTGATTAAATATGCCAGCTAAATTCTGTCCTCGTCCAACAGGTAGCCGAACGTCTAGAAGTGGACGTGCGCCGCGGCCTATCATGGCGCGAGGCGAACGATCGTATGAACTTCGTGGGACCCAACGAGTTCCAGGTGAAGGAGCAAGATCCTCTGTGGAAGAAGTATATAGAGCAGTTCCAGAATCCTCTCATACTTCTATTGCTCGGTGAGTTTCTTTAACTTGCATATTAAAAGAATTTTTGTATATGAGAAATGTATTAAATGTATAAGCATCTCAGTACTATGCTTCTTTCGGAAGTTAGGTTTCTTACTTATGTTTAAAAGACAGCTTTGAAAAAGGTACATAAAAATAATTTGTTCATAACATTTTATTAGTGATATATTATATTACATTTAAGGTTGGTTTGGTTGCCATGTGTCGTGGTACATTTATTTGTGGGGTGAACCTAATTACCATTGCTCGTATTCCCTTTTATCAGCTTGAAGGGTGTGATACACACAATAACTTAGACTTGAGGGTCATCCAAATTATTGCTAAGCGGTAGTGAAGGTTCTTAGATCGGTGTCAGAAAGAATTAAAGAGAGAAGAAAAGAGAAAGAAAAAAAGAGTTTAGTGGAATTGACTAGTTAACGTTCCGTGGGCCGACTGCCAATTTGCTAATTTTTATTAAATGATAATATTTACCTTTAAAGAAATGCAATTTAAACCTATCTTGAACGATGTCTGCAAGAAGTATATTCTATTTTTATGTTATCAACGTTTGACAGTGTAAATTAGCTTCACGTTTGACAGTCGCACTTTTTACACGCGGAGTTCAATGGCTGGCAATTTGAACGCTCGCCTCTTGATATATTAACGTTGTTAGTAATCGGTATACCGTTTTAAATGCAATTGATACGCTTACAGAGAATGTTTTTTTTACTATCTTTAAAATACAGTTGCGTCTTGTCAAACCTAATACAACTTCGCGCATGTATTTCCCCGATGTTGTGGACAGAGGAATATAATACTCCGACTTTCCTACAGCTTTATTATACATTCAGGGAATAGGGTTGAGCCTATTGCCATACACCGGGCACAAATACAGACGCCTAGCTACTATTGGGAATTTTGCGTTGAAAAAGTGAATAATACTTTGCCCGATCCCGGGATCGAACCTGAGACGTTTACGCACAGCAGTCGTCCTTGCAAGCATTAGACCGACCAGGTTGTCAAAACTACGATAATATAATATTTCGTATGTGACGGTAGTAGTGATCCTTCTCGGCGTCTAACTAGTTGTGTATTTGCTTGCACGGTGACCTGAGAACTTACCACGGAAAAGATGAATTCAGATTTTCTTCATTTATTGTGTACACTTGTAAGAATAATGTATTCAGTTCTTTTCTGATCTCTTATTGCAGTCAATACTATTTTTGAGAAGTAACCAACAATAAAATCTTGAAGGTCTCTTTTCAAACTATCGAGCTGAATTCTATATTAATTGCGAGCTGACTGAATCTCTACTCATTTTTTGTTCTATCTTCGTGATCAATTTAGTTCTCAATCTGCATTCTGGAACATTCGCTGTGACAATTATATTACAATGTCTTAAGTCGAATCCAAAGGTTGGCATTTTTCAATGTCTAGGTCGGTCGGGCTTGACACCACTTGGTCGGATACTTGTTTTGGATTATCGCTTTTTGTGCCCCCCCCCCCCCACTTATCCAAGCTCGCGTGTATGGAGCTGGTCTGTAGTATGACAACTAGTTTCGTTTATTTTTCCCTTGTTATGGAATAGCATTAGGTTTGTTATTTTAGTCCCCTACAAATGTATTTAATATATTTGATGAAAGCCTCTGTGAATTCTACATATTTTTCAACATGTTCCATTATCTACAGAGTAAATTATTCATTAAAAATATGAATGTATTTGATTATTTACATTATTGTACTACATATTATTATATAGAAGCCTATTTACTCCAGAAACCATTTTATTCATTTTTTTTTAAAAAAAAAAACCTAACATCACGCCTGTAATCCCCGAAGGGGTAAGCAGAGGAGTGTAGTACACTCCCACGTTTCATTTTTGATTAAGGATTCCTGTCTAATGTCACAATTCGTTTTTGATTCATTACTTTAATATTTATATGGAATATATATATGAGATTACAATTAATCTGAACCCAAATTGATTTATATCTGCGCAGTCTTCAATCCCGTTTTTGCCTCGGTTTTTGTAGCGTCTGTTATACGTTGTATGTTCTCGTTTCATATAATGTAGTATGTAGTGGACCCAGCGGATTTCACGTGTTGGTTTTTATTGATAAATTGTTGATTTCCACGCGACCCGATCGGAAAACGCACTGCCATTGCAGAGGTGGCGTTTTATATTTATCGTGCTACATCAGAATAATTTATGTTTCCCATATTTTCGACCTTACGCCGTTGGTAATAAAGATCACGCGAGCCACTCTATCATATTAATTGAAATGCTTGTGAATGGTAATATGTGTTTGATATAAATTAGGTCGAGCTCTGTGTATGTCATTGACAAAACAATCCTCATTGGAATAATAAAACATTACACTAAATTATTTTTTTTTTAGTTGTATTTTGCGATTTTTATATAACTTTTTGAGCTTTGATATTAAAAAGGTTTTAAATAGCATATGTTTCTAGGATACGAGTTTCTATACGAAAATTACAAAGAAATGGTCGTAATAATTTTTATATGAAAACACAACAAACAGACGTAAACCGTTGTTTTAACTATAACAATGTTAATATGGTATGTGTTAAACTCGAATGTAATGAAGGTAACAGTTTAAAAAATGGTTAAAAATTAATATCAGAAGAGAGATATCGCCTGAATGTATTTTACATTTGGGAACACATTAATCGATTGCTTTATAACTTTCTTGACATAAATGTCAAATTCGACGAGTATAATAATAATAATAATAATAATCGACCCATTGTCATTCCACGTTTGGAATATGGGTCTCCTCTCATATTGAGATTGTTAAGGCCATAGTCTGCCACGCTGGCCAAGTGCGGGTTGGCAGAATTCACATACCGTAGAAAAATGTTTTTTTTTTGTAAATTTTTTTCGACGAGTATGTCTTCACTCTTTTATAGATATCCATTTATACAACACCGGGACTCTCCATTCGATCTCCGATGTTCACAAAGCGTCGGTTTTCCCCGTTCTAATTATATAACATCCAAAATAACTATGGACATTACAAATGATACACCTAACGAAATAACTCTAAAAGGAAACGGAATTTCTTGTTAGACTTATATACGTTTTATTAAATATCTTGTATTTACAATGTTCAATAATGATTCATGGACACCAAAGATATATTCACATGACTGTGAAATATTTGCATTACAAACTTCCATGATCTTTAGAGTGGACATGATAAAAAATTGATTAAAAAGATATTTTTTTTTATTAAATGCATACGTACAGATGTCGTGTGTCATGCAATCCCTTTGCTGATAACATCCAATTGGATAATTGAAATGTTTCCGATAAGAAATAGGTCACGTTAAGGATCATTCATATATCTATTTAAAGGAGTTTTAGCTGAACATTTATCAATGCAGCACCCGGTCCATGTAACGGCGTTTGGGTAAGTTGGCTTCGCTTCGGAATTCAAATGTATCAGTCGACCTTAGCTGTTATCATTGGGTTAGATTAGGTTAGGTTAGGTTAGGTTAGGTTAGGTTAGGTTAGGTTAGGTTAGGTTATGTTAGGTTAGGTTAGGTTAGGTTAGGTTAGGTTAGGTTAGGTTATCGTTGGGTATATCCTCATACTAGTGTCTCACGAAGTAAGTAGAGAGAATCGAGTGTCAAGTCTCTATCCTAATAGACTTCTACTTCTACTACATTCTATTACTTCTTCGACCCTCCATTTCTTGTACATTATTAACTCATTTATGTTTTTTTGAAACCATAAAAAATCTATATATACAAAACTATGCATATATTTTCTTACTATAATATAAACTATGAACGAACCAGGTGTCTGGTGTTTTTCCTCTCATCCAGAATGTGTTCCAGCTAATAGCTGAAACGTTAATGTGTCATATTTTCTCATATATAATGATATGAACTGGTAGGTTCTTGGCTGTCGTACATCGCGTAACGTGTCTCACCTGCGCCCCAGTAAGTACGGTAAGTTTCGCCGGCGTCGAAGAATTGGGATCGATTTTTTTTTGGGTCGGAACGCGACAGGATATTTTAATATGAGTTTGTGAATGTTTGCTTGTCGTTTGGGACGGTCTTGTTTTATCTAATTATATTTTGTGTCCATCTGTACACTTTATTAATGTAAAAATGTGAAGTGTTGTTAATAAATATGAAGAAATAATAGCGGCTAATGATGGCTGTCAACGCTAGTGCCACGTGTCTGTACTTTTTATTGCGGCACGATCAATGATTTCAATAACAGCACATAACGTTCATTAAGTGTATAGGTTCATTATTATTAATAAAAGTGATCAAGTTGAATTTTGCTTAGAGCGGTGAAGATATTTAATATGATTTGTTAGTCACGATTTCCTTCGTGCTGTAAAACATATAATTCCTGTAAGTACATTCTTACGTTATTTTGAGGGTTGATTTAAAACCGTATACGAAGTAGCTCGAAGGTTTTCCCAGGATACAAAATGTCAGAATTTTCCAGGATACCAAATCTCAGGCAAACCTGTTTTTAGTTTGTTTTGTTTGCTTTACTAAATTTTTATCATATAAATATGTGGAAAACAAACAAAATTTCTCAGTAACGGTTAACATAAATGCTAATCTTTTTTCTCTATTAAACACTTGAGAAATTATATAAACTGGTTCCCTAGCTAGCTTTTTGATGTCTTTATTGTGCTCTATAAATAAAGTAACGTTGGTAGAGAGGTAAATACTCATTAACCTTTAGTTTAGTGTGGTAACACAAATAGATGGTACCTAGATGTCTATGACTAGTGTGAGTGGTTGGCGAACAGCGAAGGTTTCATTATAGAGTAATTCGTAGCTCTTCAAATATGTGTGACCGCATACAATTTCTTGGCATCCCTCAGGGTACAAGTATATCCCGGCCCTGCGCTTTTTATTGAGATTTAAAATTGACAGTATAAAGATCTACTGACTTGCACTTGGCCAGCGTGGCGGACTATAATTTTTGTCCTGCTCATTTAGAGACAAGGCCTGCGTCCAACACTGAAATGATAAAAGAGTTGATGATGAAGACTTACAAAGTGGTAACTGCTTTGCAACTATTTACTGCAACCATGTATGGCCACCCATGCACATGCGTGATTATGGAAATTTCTCTAGTGATAGAAGAAAGCTTAGCACAGAATTGAACATATCTCGAATATTTAGTTAGTAAAGACTTTTTAGTGTCTAATTGAGACAATGTTAGTAGTGTCTGACTGTGATTTTAAATTGTCACGGGAAATGCCTCAATCCAGCAGTGGAACAGTAGATGCTGTTGAAATGATGACGCTAGGGAGTTACCTACTTTATAATTGTGAAAGGAGTGTCAGTATGAAAATATTAAACCATATTGTGTAGTTACGGTATAGTTTTAGACTTGAGCATGTAAAGCGTCTGATTTTCTTCCAGATAAGAATCAAGTCAGATACTACGGCCTTAACCCTCTCAATATGAGAGGAGACCCATATTCCAACAGTGGAATGACAAATGGGTCGATTGTTATT
>DWFV01001091.1:0-11969 GCA_018246775.1 Parelbella machaon machaon
TGTTTTCCTTCACCGTTAGCAAGTGATATTTAAACTTAAAACGCACTTTTGTAAAGAGGTGCGCGCCAAGGATTTGAGCCCAGCACCACCGGAGTGAGAGGCTCAATTCTTAACCACTAGGATATCACGTCTTTTTTATTTTTATTTATTTGTTGTATATTGCATTTTGTTACTTCTATTTTTGTTGTAGTATATTGTATACTTTTTTTACAAATGTTACCTTGTCGAGTTTATTCGAGTACACTTGACACTTTTGCAGTATAGAGTACGTACCCATTATATGCAAATAAATAGTTTCGTTTTCTGTTTTTTTTACTTTTTAATATATTCAGATTAGCGACGCAATTTTTAGTATTTATCCAAATGACATTGTCATTTAACCGCACTGCGGGTTTTTCCTTCATCAACAAGATTTTGTTTTTTTTTAAACCATATTTACGGCATTCATTTGGTTGACCATCATACCTCAATAAAGTTTTAATTAAACCCTGCTCCAAGAAATTGTCGTGTACTTAGTATTATCAATAATGTTTTTACTCGGTCAACTGGAGAAGAGTGCCAGTGGTTCTCTACCTACCCTTTCCAGGGAATACAGGTGTGATGGTATGTTATGTTACTGTGTTTACAAGCGTTTTATATTCACATGTCACGTGTTAAACAGATTCATGAAAGTATGACTAGGTGAGCGGTTTCCAATGGGTAATGGTATTTTCCGGGTGGGTACGCTAGGCCCAATCTCGCGAGGTCAACGCTCTCTCTAATTGCTTGTAATGTTTACGTCTTGATTGAAACGCCGAGAACATGTCTCGCGAGACGCGGAATGCTAACGCGCAGACACACGGACAGAGGGTGTGATGCTTGGAAACAGTATAATTTCACAACTTTGCAAGTTGTATCAAGATAAAATATTAGTAGAAGATACATAAAAAGGACTAAAATACTATTAGTTAGTGAGTAGTAATCGGTAATAGGACTGTAAGATTATGGCTGTTAGTGCATCTCGTCTGGCCTGTTATACTAATATTTAGTGACGTTCATAGCTAAGTCAAAAATTTTGTCGGAAAAGCCGGTTAGAATTTCATTCAGAGCAAATATTTATCTGATGAACCAGTATCGTTCAGACTCAGACATTGCAGTTGATTGTAGTATTAGCGATATATAATGCCATAACACAAAAAGGACGAAGATGTAACAGCTCGCCAAACGCTACAACCGTATGTCTCATACCCATTCCGCGTTCCTTGAGCCCTATCACAACACAGCCATTCGCTGGCCAGTCCACGGCGCTGCAATCTAGTTCCTGGAGGCATGCGCCTCGTTATCCCAGATCTGCTCGTCATCGCTCCCGTTGAGCAATGATGCCGCCATCTCAGGAATGGCGAGATTTTCACTTGGATATTACGCGAATGTGGCTCCAGTGCGCGACTGACGAATGGCTCTCGCTATATTAATCAGGTGATGGCTAAAGGCTGCGGGAATGCAAGAGAAATGTATTTTTATCCGTATCCTGATCAGCTACTTCACAGCTGAGAGGAGCCGCGAAATGTTATCAGGAGAAGTATTCAAAAATTCTTTGAATACTGCCGACTAGGCGATTGTTATGATGTTTGATTATTTGAATACGTATGTAGATTTTAGCGTATGTAGATATGACTGTTAAGTAAATTTAGGTAGTAATATTGGTATTAATAGGTCTCGTGGGTCATTTTAAGGTGAATTTTATTTTATTTTGATTTTTTATTTAAGTATCATTTTGTACACAGTGATAATTGTTTTTAAAGAGATTTACAAACGAGCGGGTAGCAGATATGTGTTGGCCTCTACCGCCCATGGACATTTGCTACCGACCTCGAACAGGACAGTAGAAATAGGACATATAGTATAATAGTGCAGTAATCACTTGACACCATGAGCTGTCGTCCGTTTTATTACTTGTAATACTTTAATTACATTCTTTATGCGACGACCTTTAGATTGCAGCGATTGCTTATAACAAATATCATTCCGGGTTAATTCCCAACCGAGCAAGCATTTGAAGGTTGAATGATTATTTAAGGAATGGTAATAATAATAATGTGTACTGATGTTTGTGTATTGTTTTTTTATTATATGTAAAAGCTATAAACTTTGATTTGGAAAAATTGAGCATGACACGCCCATTATATTTAAAATGAAAACTTTTAATTAAAATTTACTCTGGTCCACTCGTCTGTGTCAACATATTAATGGCCAAATTAGTCGGCGAATCAGCCATCAATGGATTCATACCGTAACCCGAACGAGATGAGTAATTGGGTCAGCGCGTAATTACGTCCATCGGGCTAGAGGGAGAGGAAAGCGGAGGGGGGTCGCCAGCCGCGAGTCGCTGGCGATACGGATTAGTCGATTGATTTCATCTGAGCCATGACTAACGGGTGGTCAATGAGATGGTTTGTCGAATGGTTATATCAATTAACGTTAAATTTGCTATCTTTGGATGCAACAAAACACACTTGTACTGAATTTTCAGTCTCTACTTGGATTTTGAAGTGTCTTTAATAAATTGAATAAATATGATGTTAATAAAGTTCTGTAAGAACTAAGACGTTCGTGAAACACATTATGTAATGTAAAATAAAAATACTTAACGATTCGTCGCAATCATGTCTGAACTGAATTTTTTAAATTACTGTGAACTCTACCGGAAGTATAGTATACTTAACAGAGAACAAATTACATTTCGTAAAATAATAACGTTTACGTACACGTTTAAGTACAGTTACACAAGCGATATGTAAAGGTCAAGCTGTGTTAACTAACATCCAATTACTGCCCACTTATCCCTATACATTGACTCGTCAAATGTTCCATGGCTTGGAGCGCAACGCAAATATTGACTCGTCTGTTAGCGGCGCGGCGAAGAATCTGGTTGACATGTGATTTCGTAAATATTTTTCTTCATTTTTGGTTTATGTGGAACAGACGTTGTTTAGATTTGAGCGATGCGATAATTGGATATGTTGGCTTTTTTGTTGTATTTTTATGAATATTTTGATTTAATAACGTTATATGGATACCAGTAATGATTGAGTTTCTGTACATGTATAAAATAATTTTGTACTGAGTCCAAAGTCCTGTTGCTGCTAACGGTGTTTTATTAAACTTGGAGATATATTTTACTATTGCTAATATTGTATAAATCAAATTAAGACAGTCGTATTCAGCCAACAATAGGCACTGACAGCATAAAAGTTACACACAGCGATGTTATCTTAAAAAGTAACGCTTTTTTGTACTCTTTTGAATTAAGTTCAGAGTGAATATTCCATTAATTAAGTAATTCAGTAGTTTTTGTTTATTTACTAGTAAAATTAATATAAACAGTAAATTATTTTTTCAAATATTTTTTCTCATGTTTGGTCAATGCTGAACATTATTAAGAAAATAAAAACAGAATCACTGTTTAACTTTTCGCCCTACTTAGTATATAAAACATACGTTAAATACATATATACATATGAATCAATACAATTTCCATCTTAAAGTTGTATGTAACATACCTGATAAGTACTGTTGAAATTACTTCTATTCGCGCGAACTACGTTCCATGTAACAACTAATCAATAATGAAACATATCACCACTAACGAGAATATGCGCACTGATTTATAGTAGCCGTTAGTACCATAACTATTGAGGAGTTGCATATAAATTGGCATAGTGAAAAATTTCATACATACAATAAACGTGCATTAGACATGCGTTACATGTGATGGAAAATCGCATCCATATTGAACAGGCGCGCCATCCACATGCATAATGTAGAGTTAGAAAGTCATTAATTAATTGGCGCTACGCACATGAATATTATTTTAATATGGCGATATATGTAATATGATTTATTAGGAATTATATGTGAGACGCGTATAGTATTAGGTTTCTCTTTTGCATGGCGACTAACAGTTGCGCGATTATAGATACTTTGGACCAGGAGATGGAGGTTTTTATTTGTGTATTTCAATCCTTTTCAGGAATTTGTTGAATTGTCGCTATGAAAATTTGTATCCATTAATTATTTTAAATTTATCCCAAAATTGTTATGAGTTTTTATTAAGACACTAGTTCGAATGCTGGCAAGTTCTCGCGTAATAGTACCACAGGTAACATCTACAGCACGTTAAAAATAAATAATATTCTATTTGCTGTGTCGGCACTTATGTGGTCTATGTCTTTTATAATATCAAGAAATCGACAATTACATTCATCACAGATCTTTTTTAACTTATAACAATTTGCTTCGTTTTCACGTGTATCTTTTTACTGGAATAATGTGTGAATCTGCTTGTTGAAAATTTTTGCATCGTATAAACCCATTATAGAACAGGCGATAAAGAAAGCGAGGCTATCGGGGAATCAAGGCTTCAGACGCTTCCAAACGATCGATATCTTCGATATTTTAGCTATAAGAAAAAATATTGTTGTTGTTAATGAAAATACATTGTGGATAGTTAATACGTTTAATTTTTAAACTTAGTAATGTATGTTATTACATTGAATAAGACTCCGGTATCTCGCTTTCGCCTGAACTAATTTACAAGTTATATTATTAAACATTTTGTGAGTATTTTACACGTGATTAAATAACAACCGGGTTAATTCTCAATGTTTTTTCACTTCGGTTCGGTCACTTATCGTACCTGTTGTATCAATTGCATTTCTATTTCTCCAATTTCCGTTCTATAACCAAGCGTATGAACGTAGCCTTGTACGATCTAAACATATAACGCGTTACGCGACACCTCACGGATTTCTCGAGAGCGCCATATAGGCGTGAATTACGACATTTTTCCAGTTTTCGCCGCGCTCATCCGCTGGTGTGAAAGTGTTTGATATACGGACGTCCAGCACGCCGTGCGCTCATGGAAATGCCTTCTATAAGCTTTCGCGGGAAAAAACGCTTCGCTTTGTATGTACTTCTTTATCCTGTAGGGTGCGTATGTTGTCCTATAGCAGGACGTGTCTGGGATAAGTTCACCGTTTGGTTGTCTGTTTGTAGTAAACCGTTCTTAAGGTTAAAATGTTAGACCGATGTAAGCGGCTTTGCCATGTAGTCACGTTAAATAAATGACACTTGATTTGTGAGTTGGTTTAATGTCTATAGTTTTAGTATCTATCGTAACAATCGTTACCAATTACGACTCTTTCAAGTTACCAATAACGATACAAATGAGTTTAAATTTTGAGGAACAAACTGTTCAATCTACTAATTTTCAGCATACGAGCAACTGAGATGGGCTGTCAGAAACAACAGTAAAAAAATAAATAACTAGATAATTAATTAAATGAATGAAGATAGATGATATTCACAAGATAATACATATTAGCTGTGCCGGCACTCACTAAGCAGAGAACTGAGCAATTGAGTGCTGAGGGTCTCTATCATTTCAGACTCCTCACATGCTCACGCCGGTTTCAAAGATTTCTGATCCCCGTCAGCTGGTATCTGATTTATTTCGTCAAAATAAGCGAGTCATGTTCCATCTCGGTAATTGCGTCCGTTGAATCTTCTTGTAAATATTTGCACATAGAAAAACTCAAATTTTCCAAATTGTCCCGCTTTTAACCCTTCGCCGCTTGGTGTCGCCAGCGCATTAGCGGCCCGTACAGAATAACGAGACGGGTTTTTTTCTAGCGAACGAGTTCTGCCCAGGATATGGATCCGAAATTGGAAAAGCGAGTTGCCCAGCTACCAGCTATGCAGCTAATGCCGCTACACCCTTCCTGCAACAAACGAGATCGCGTGAATATGAAGCAATAATTGGCCGCTCGCTGGCCGAGCGACGTTGTTGCCTATTATTACATGAAAGTTGTTTTTTATTACATGAAAGTGATATACTTAATTCGATTCTAGTGTGCGTTGTGTTACACCGTTGTAATTCATTGGTGTGTTTGGACGAATAGGACGGAATGTCAGAGGTGGCACGAATTCAAATCCCAGGCTCTGAAATAGCATGTTAAGAATAGCTTAAATCTGAGGAGGTGTATGTCAGAAGACATAAAGAATGAAAAAAAATAAAGGAGTCACACCGATGAACTAAAACTATAAGTATTTCGGGAATACACACAAACGCTTATTATTATTGTCATCGAATTGTCGTATAAAAACTTAAGGATAAATATTTCGAATATTCCAGCAAAAGGACTACCATAGACCTGAGAACATCAACGACACGCATTTAATGACGCATGTATGTGTTTTACGTGTAGTAGTTTTGTATACATATAGTGGTATTGTATTCATATACTGGTGTTGCACACGCATAGTGCTGTTGTGTGCGTGTAGTAGCACTGTGTGCGTGTAGTGGTTTTGTATGCGAGACATATGTCAATGTCTCGTATTATAATTATCGTCATACCTACCAGACCGGACCGTTACATAAGCAGATGAAAGCCACGGGACCACTATTTGAACAGCATACAATATTATTTAGCTGTGAAATGTTGACGAAATGATTAGTGAAACTGTCCTCGGTGTTTATGTATGAAACACGCGAATTGAACTGTCCGTTTGATGTGTGAATTGAAAATTTAGAAAGAGGTGGGCAGTTCTATGTAATTTCATACTGTGGAGGTATTATTATAGAGTTTATTCTTATAGAGTATGCGAAAAATGATGTTCTGATTTTTTCCATTCATGTATCCATTTTCATATTGACTTTGATATTTAATGTTTATGAGTTATAACAATGCGTTATATACACTCTCTTACACTTCTTGTATTAATAGTTGGTAATTTATGTAAGAGATTTAATAAGATAAGAGTGTTCAGATATTTGCTACTCTGTTCCCTATAATGTTATAGGTAGTAGGTAGTAGCACAGAGTAATAGAAGAAAATTTGCGCGTCAGCTCATTTGAATTAGTATCACTTATAAAAATTGCAATTTCAATTTTTATTGGTTTCAATTGACTGCTCTAAGTAAATATCAGCACAAATATAATACAAGCGAACTCAGACCTAAAATGTAGAGTGAATACGAGTTTTTTTTGTTACCAACTTGTAATGAATACGATAATGATATTTGATTGGTTAAAAATTCAAATAACGGTATTTTATTATGGCCATTGTGTTTAGAATTCTTTTGATAACACTATTAAGTTAGTTATGAGACAAATATTAATATCCTGGTGGTTTCGCCTTGAATCTTTTCCGGAGGTCCGAGGTTCAAAGTTTTACTCGCAGTTCTGACTAAGTATTTTTTAATAACACGTAACTGTTACTTGTTATAATAATGAGGAGTGCATCGTAAGAAAGCTGATGTGTGTATTCAGAGTTCATCATATTCCCGTGAAATCCGTCTGTCAACCCTCATTGGCTTTCTCGCCACTCCGCTAGTCTATGATTTAAAAGTTTATTCTGAAATGAGACCCGTGGCCAAATTGAAAGCAGCAGTGAGTGTTGACAATGAAGATGTTAGGACATAATGCAACATTGGTATGTGGTAACAAACGTGTTTAATTATCTCTCATTACTGCTGAATTGGCGCCACCCTGCACCTATTTCTGCTCTCGTACTGTTGTTGTCTCGTACCGGTTTTAAGTGCGTGGTTAAAAACATGACATGTCTTTTGGAGCGGAGGCGTAACGAATTGGAAAGTAAAACGGGCACTTTCCAAATTCATGTTTTAAGTTATATTATATATCTAGCGATATATGTCATGTATGCATTCATTAAACACAACTCTACATTACTTATTGCCAATAATAAGGTGACAAATTTTGTCCAATGTACAAACAAAGTTTACAGATTTTGTATATGCATGTGTTTACTATTTTCTATGTGTTTGCACTCTAAATATGCTAATGAAACATCTCAAGAAGCGACAGGCGTATTTTGTAAGATTCGCATAACATAATCGCGGTGGTTACGTGATGACAAACAAATGACTGCGCGAGCAATAATAAATAATCTACCCAGTATCAAAGGGATCTTACAGCCAAGACGGATAGAGCGCGCTGCAGCGGGCGCACTGAGTGCAATTAATGTAGAGGTTCGAATTAATTTATCGATTACAGTAACAAATATCGCTTCCTATACGCCGTGATAAGTGCGAGCGGCGGTGCCCGCGGCTATCACCCACGTGCCACCGCCGGGGAAAGTGGTCATTTGTCAACTGGCCGCTGTTGATTTACGAGAAGCGACGTATAATTTTCCTTGCTCCGTGGTAATTGTGCTCGATAGGCCTCTATAAAGTTGGACAAAACGTGCATGTGCTCCGAGGGACCAAGGCTGTAATTTTTCTGCTTGCTGGTTTTCATTCTATATGAGCAAATTTAACTCTGCGAGCAAAGAAATAACGTCAGTAGCTTTAATTATTCTTGAATGGAAAATAAATGGTTAAATATATTAAGTTGATGTTTAAGTAATAAAATTTTTAATTTTTGTTTGTGGCGATTTTAAAAATCTGAGATCGAGTGCGTAGGGCCGCTTAGGTCGTCCATATCCAACATTGGACTTTTAAAGTCTGATCTAGTATGATGCCTCTCCGTAAAGACTATTTTTATACGTTTTGTCTTTTTATACCAAATCATATAAAGTGAACACCAATTCTTGTATATAATAATTTATGAAACCCTTATATCATCACCACCGCACTAAAGATTACATTTTGAAACATCATTTTTATGTTTTTAATTATATATAAGAATATAAAAATTGATACAAATTAGATGATCATGATGATCAGTACGGCTGGCTTCCGTCACCGGTTGGTATTCCATCCGTCGGAGGTGCGACAGCTCGGTGCGAGCCACCTGCGCGTGCGCAGCGAAAGTGGCTGTTTGTCAACAGTCGCCGGCCGCCGCGTGTCAGCGGTCGCGTAATTATTTACAGCGCTCCTGTCATAATACACTCCAGCTTTACTGGACATGCATGTTCCTACTTTTTATCAGCAGGAGGTTTTTGACTAAAATCCAACGTAACGGTAAACGATATGTATCCTAGGGTGTAGCACGTTGGCCTAGAATATGGCTATTCTAAGGTTATTGTGGATTTAATAACAATACAACCTGTTATTAATATGTTGTTTTAATGCATTTTACATTAATAGTATTATCAGTTGTCGACTGACGTCCCTACGTTATGACAGCGTACCTAATAGTGAATGAAATGTTAGAGTTCAATCTCAGAGCAACTGAAGTTGAAACAACGGTAATTATGAACCATGATATAATAAGTGTTATACCCGTATATAGATGAATTTTTTTTTTTAAGTTTCAGAACTAGCAAATACATTGTTAGTACTTGGCAAGTGAAAGCTCTTAGACATGTAATATCAATCTAATACATATTAGAAAAATTGAAACTTTCACTGTATGAAAAGCGATATTATTTCAAGAATCACATAATACCTACAAAATAACTATTCGTAGTTTTATTTAATGCCGCCCAAAAAGTTTTATTGTGATGCTATTTGAAATCAGCTGAAGAAATTTTTATACAATCAATTGTTCTTAACTGATTGTCTTTTCTGTTTTTCAGGTAAAATGGAGTGTTGGTGTGCTGTAAATATTGGTAACACTTTTCTATCATAGAGTAAATAACTTATTTGCACGCCACAGAGCATCCAGAGCTCCAGCTCCTCAGAGCGCAAAGTTATTCCAGCTCGTAGTTTCAAGACATGATCAATGCCAAATGTTTACATTTTTTTATTTCCATTTATTTATTTTCCATTACTCCAAAGCTATGATTCAGTCAACATCTAATGGCGTTCTTTATAAATCAACTCACTGAGATATTGAGATATATGTACGTACGTACTTATGAAATTACATACGACAAAGGTATTAGGAATAATATATATATTCAAATTTTATACAGATATCTACATATAATGTCTAAATATATGTCCATTATATTAAATAATTACATACTTACATTATACGTAATATGTATAGGTACGGAACAAAAATATAGATCACCTTTTTGGATCATAATGATGGTGAAAGTCGGTAATTTCACTGAATTACCTTCCAATACACCGTCACACGATATTAGCCCGTATTTAGATCGTAACGACAGCTATTACTTTCCACACACATTGTACCAAAATTGTACGGTGACAATAAAACATACATTACCCTGGCGACACTAACGATCGCATTTGTTTCTGCCATTCGGACACAACTCGCTGATCACATATATTGTTTGATTCATATTGATATGTGAAAGCAGCCTTGTCTGTTTCGTTCAGGTTTCTAACTAAAAATGTTAAACCGTTTTTGATTACATTTGGTTTAAAGATAGCTTGCATCCCGGAGAATGAAGTCCATTTTGTGTTATTTTTTAAATAAACATTTCTTAGGACGAAATAACAATATCATAAGATCACGCCGGTATTTCCCCAAGGGGTTAGTTAGACAGGTATGTAAATATAACGTACCGAGCTATTGCGTGTCACGTCATGATATATTTATTTTTCTTCTTTTACATATAGAAGATAACTGCACTTGCTTCACACGAATTAGTCAATTTATAAGAATCGATTTTCAATATCGATAAACAACCATCCGTTATTCGATAATGTGCACAGATACGTAAAATACGTTTTGTTCTCGACGCGCTTTCTTCTAGAACTTTCATCGGACATAATTGATTTCCGCTACGCAAGACGAACAATCGATAAAAAATAATCGATAGAAAAATAAATTGTAATTTCGCAGAGACGGGCGTCCAGTTCCCATGCTCTCAGGGTAATTTATGAGACTTGTATCTTTATTGCTTTACGATTTACACTTGGGTAATTATTGTCAATTTGCACTTAATACTTTATTCTATCCATTAAAAGCAATAATGGCTAATACTTTAGATTAAGGCCGTGGACTTGATCAGATGGGTCTAGCGACACTGGCACTTTTACAGGCACTACTGGTAGATACAAAATCGTTTAAGAAAGATAGTGTTTAATGAACGTACTATCATTATTTTATAACAAATAACTTTACATTGAAAATCTTATTACTTTTGTGGTATATACTAGTTGGTTATCTTTTTATAAGCAATATAAATAGTGATGCAGTTGCAGGTTGACCTAAAAAAAGACGAGATGAATCCTACTGCAATTTATATATAAAATAGTGTAATTATTTATTAAAAATTCATAATATGGTTTTTAAGTATTTAGAATTAATACACTTGTATTTTCCCACAATAGTCTCATAAATAACAAATTGTTCGTTCTCTTCGTTCTCAGGTGTGTGTCACATCGACTCCCACGAGCGTATCTCGGCTGTCTACGATGATCGTGCTGTTTTGTCAAATCACTGTTTTAGAAGGTATTTTAAAAGTAAAAGTCTTGCTCTCGAGCGAGTTGATTGCGGCTAAGGCACACGGCAATGTATTAAAGCATTTGTGCTTCGTGCGTTGAGGAGGAAAAAAGCCGCCAATTGGGTCTGATTGCCGCAAATTCGCGCTGGCGAGGTGTCATGATTAGCGGATGTTCGCGTTTTGCCGCATCAGAGAATTGACGTGTTGCCGTAATTGGATTTATTTAATTACCGCTGTTTGAAATTGCATTACGTGTACCCGTGTTCCTTGCAGAATACGTTTTTTTGTTAAGATTGCGGCTTACCAATCGTTTTTTATACACTCCTTACTGGCATTGATTTTCAGCCATCGTCCCGCTAATAAGGGCAACTGAAAAGGATCATAAATCTGCAAAACTGGTGTGCATGTACGAAGTGGATGAAGAATGTGAAAGAAACTCGTGAGGTTTGTAAGGGGATAAAGTTCTGTATAATTCGGTGTTCTCTGCTTACCCCTTAATAGAACGGGCATGACGATATAAATGAATGGAAAAAAATGTACACAATAAATTTTCGCACATCAACTCTCTCGAAATACGTGTCTTATAATCGGTGTGTACGGACGTCATCGGGCGGCGAAGCACTAGTCGTCTTTACACAGATAGGATAGATATAGACCACAATATCT
>DWFV01001092.1:0-11967 GCA_018246775.1 Parelbella machaon machaon
TCTAAGTGGTCCAATCAAAGAGACGGTCCAATGGTCGCAACCTTACCCTATATTTTGCAAAGGGTTATTAATATTGCTATTGTGTTTAATCTCTGTATAACGTTTTAGAATTGCTTCTTGATTCAAAATACAAAGTTTGTAAATTATTGTGTTATGAATATAGTTACGGAATTTAAAAAATCTGTGTCTATGTACTGGATTTTACATTTTCATCAGCCTGTCCCAGTCCGATGATGAACAGGTCCTTTAGCTTGCATCCTTATAGCCTTTTGCATATTATTCATTCCTAGTATTACAAATAGGATTTAACATTTGTAAGAAACGTTGTCATAATTATTGTTTCAATCTTTTTTATTTACACAAACGTAACATAACGCCTGTAATCCCCGAAGAGGTAGGCAGAGGAATGTAGTATACTCCTACGTTTCACCAGTTACGTTTAAGTCCCATGGAATAGGTGGTGAGTCTATTGGCACAATTCCAGACTCCGACTCACTACTAGAAATTCTAAATTAGTAAAATCCAATAGCACCCGACCTGGGATATGAACCCAGGACCTCTCGATCAGCAGTCGCGCTTGCAAGCGCTCGACCCCAACCAGGCAGAAAAATAAAAAATACACAAAAGTAAAAAAAATAAAGAGATTTTTTGGAAAAGCTCTATAACAAAGCAGTGAAAATGAGGAGTGAGCAACCTGGAGTGAAAACACGAGAACCGTCGAATTTTTTATGAAACTATACTTCAGTGAACGGTATGTTGAGTTGACTGGTATCTCATAAATAGAAATGATAGATTGATCGGTCGATGGACCTGACATTTACTATTTGAAATCACCTATTTCTCTGCTAAGCCGAATAAATTAATAAAACTTTATCGTGGTGTTCGCTGTAGTCTAATTTCTCATGCTTAAAAGTAGCGTGAACGTCTCATTAATCGACTTCAAAAACTATAATCATTGCATGGACTTTTACTTATACGGGTATTGTGTGTATTTTGGTACTGTCTAAAATGTCTGTATGTAGTATAACAGAAAAAAGAATATTAGACCTGAGAGCTTGCTAACTTTTAACTGACAACCGCACTTCGTGATGATCCGTAAGGCTCAAAATTATTGTTGTCTGCTAAGAGGACTGAGGATCTGGAGTTTGTCAGTTATGTAAAAAACTTAACGGACCATAGACTATTACATGAGCAGCGAAATATGACATTTAATTAACAAAACGACTTGTTATTTAAATTGTCTACAATCAAATAAATTTTAGGAAACTAAATGAGAGTTTACTGAAAATTTGTTAATTCCGTAATGAGTTGTTTGAGTGATTTTTGCTATTTTAAATGGCTGCAATGCATTTAAATTTACGAAAAGTAAAAGCCTAACAGAAAGTTGTAATATTGCGCGAATTGCTAAGAAAATTGTTTTCATCGAAGGTATTTTATTAAATTATTTGATTACCCAAACCTTGAATTTTAGGTATATTGCATGGATATATAGCGTGTATTGATGTTCGTGGTGAACAAAATCTGTGGCTTGTCATTTGTAACAATGAGTATACAACAGTGAGATATTGAACACGTCGATTCACTGCACGGTTTCCGATCCACTGCTCGCGCACATCCGATTTCCTTTGTGCTGCTCTCGGATATAGGATTCATTACATCTGTGGTGCCACTGTATCATAGCAGAGCAGTGTATCATAACAATATAATCATAATAATGACCGTAAATCGTCATTTGTACTGGCATGTAACACCGCTTTTAACGATTAAAAGTATGCTCTAAATATGTGGTCATAAAATGTTAAGAATTTTTGTTCTTTCGTCTTTTTTAATGATAAGCATGGCTGGTTGTCTTTTCTGCAAATGCAGGAAGTATTAAAGTATTTAAAAAGATACACATATGTAATACATACATACACATAAATACCATATCTAATATACAGCACGGAGAATTGGAATGAAATGACATGCATGCGTAATATAAGTAACGGGAGACATAAACTAAAATTACATCGTAACAGGCTAAGCGCAGAACATAATAACAATAGAAGGTAAGCTTATGGCATAACTGATTATTATCGGATCAACAAAAACATAAATACATAACAAAGGGAGTTAATATAAAAACACTGGCAAATAATAACGTAACAATAAACGTTAATAATAACCACTAATAACTTATTCAGTGTATTAAACGGCCATGTAAAGCGGAGTCTCACGCGAAGTATATTTCTGGGGTTATTCTGGTCGGCGGGGGACAATTTGCCGTCATTAGTCGCGCGCAGACGCTCAAAAATAGTCCCCGTCCCCCACACCAATTGAGTGACAGAGGACGCTCTCAACAAGTGTATCCTGTACACATTACAATGGTGTTTAAGGCCAGTTGGATACATTGTAACAGCGGATCCGCAAACACTTATATTACACGTATCTATATACGCTTTGTTCGAACTCTGTCTATGGCAGAATGTTACTGTTAAATATTATTATTTATTCATATGTCCCTGTTACAGCGTGCCGTTTGTAGTGTATTGCAATCTCACGTTCCACTAGTCACGTCTACGCACCACCATGGAATGGGTGGACAGTTTATTGCCATACACCGGGCACAAAATCAAATTCCGAGCCACTATTAGAAATACTAAAAACTCTAAGTCAGAAATATCCAATAGTACCCGACCATGAAATGAATCCAGGACCTCTTGATCAGAATTCGCCCTTACAACCACTCGCCCATCAAGGCAATCTAATATTAGGCGATATGTTAGCCATATATATATTATGTACAGTCCGTCTTGTCGTAAGTCATGAAAACTGTACTTATGCCACGTACAACAGCAGTACAAACAAACTATGATTCAAAAATAGAATAACATCTCCCACGCAATATTGAAACAGCGTGAGATCAGTAATTAACAATTATAACTAAAATAACTCTTGTTTACGTGTAATAGAGTGTGTTATAAATAGTCCTTTCGTTAGCAAATAGACCGGGATAGAAGCAATAAATGTATCCTGTAAATAGGGCGAGGTTAGTTCACTTAGACTAAGGTATTACATGGAGTAGTTGGATTACTGGTTATTGCAGAATATTGTTGGGTAATAACGGGCTAATAAGTAGAGGGACAGTCTAGACACCCACTAGTCTTGGGAACTTGATTTGGCTATAATATGTGTCTATACTTTATATTTAGGCTCATAAATTTACTTATTAGAATAACTAAAACGTTAATAATGTCCAAAATATTAACATCGCGTTTTAAGGAACACTCAACCGTCACTTTTATGAATTGTCACCGAATAAATGTAAAATACCTTTTTATAACCACATATCTACTTACTATGTAGACTATTAAACATTTTTGCGTTTTTATTTCGGACTATATTCATTACGGCTATACATGCTTGTATTAAAATTTGTTTTTATGGTCGTTTCATTTTTATCACTTATATTTATTTTGAAAGATTAGTTAGTATTCATAAACTGAAATATATAGGCTGTTCATATTGAAATTGAGAAAGTAGGAAGAATACGTCTATTTTGGTATTGGGTTCGTATTGATTTATTAACAACGGCCAAAATATAAAATGTGTTTGTAAAGTTTTACTGCTGGTCTATTTTATGGCGGACTAGTTTCCGTGTTACGATGCGAGGAGCGCGGGATCTGGGAGATCCCTGAATTGACATATATACAAGTTTTATTCAAATATTCAATACGCGACGACGCTGCGAAATAATAATAAAAGCGGAGGAATTATCTTATAATATTTTCAAATTATGTTTTACTAATAAACAGACAGCAATGTTTTTGACCTTTCAACGTTACTTCCATTTATAAAGTATCCGTAAACAGTATTAAAAACTGTACTATATCATATACGAAAGCAATATATTTTATAGGAGCATTAATAAGACGAATTTATAAAGAATATTTTTTGGTTAAACGGGCGTATCACAAAATGTTGATGTTCCGACTTAACAATGTATTCGCTAACAGGGAAGCCGCTGGATGAGTGTGCCCACTTTATTTGCCAAATAGAATTATTGGCGTAATAATCTCCTCGTTAAATTGAAGATAACACGTAATAAACGCCCTCGCGGAGTACAGAACTAAAAATAGAATTTAATACTGCACTAGTCATCCAGTTTACAAAGCCGCGGTTGTAGCTCACTGAAGCAAATATATATATATATATATATATATACATAAGAAAAATATAGGATTATCATAGGATTAATCCCACTGACGTACAAATTTAATAATTTGTTATTATAGAACAGCGCTAGTACTGAATAATGATTTAGTTTGATAATGTAAATACATAAATATTTAATAGAAAAATAACGTTTAAAAAGTTTTAAAGCTGTCAGTATAGTTTTTTTTAAGATACCGCGATCCGGCCTGCTTGTGGATGTGGATGGTCCATAAAAAAGTATAAAATATATGACAGTGATTTAAGATGATTTGTATCGTGGAGCGCGTAATGTAGCTTTAAGGTTCACGTATGGGTTTTTAAAACTTTCAATCCGAAAAAAAATAAGAAGGCAGTACTATCTTTAAGTTAGAAGTATGTAGACTGACTTCCGCAGACGATGACTTGTCTCTTGTCCGCAATGCCGAAGATTCCGGCTGTTACCGGAAAACTGTACTTAGTATGCGATGCACATGTGCTGTTGCTTGGTAACGGAAGCAGAGAAGGGTATTAATGGAGCTTTAGAGCTTAGAATAAATATAACGGCAGAAGATATTTATAAAGTTACCTCCCGTTGCAAGAGAAGACGACAAAACCTTAGTTTAAATATATGTACATATTCACTAGTATGTACTATATATTCGTTTTTCAAATTGACAATGACAGTAGTATATATTTCAAAATCAAACGATCTTTCAAGCGAAATTCCATTAAAATTATGTGAATAGCTTTACTTTATGCGTTTTATAAAGCACAGTATATGTAAACCAATGCTCAACACCAGCGCAGTGAAAGACCTTTCTATAAAAATAATTTAAGTTTCTAGTCTGTAGCAACATGGCTGCCGTGGCGCGCGGGAAGTTATACAATGGGCGCAATCACTGAGCGCATTCAAGTTCCGGGATTGTATTTGTAATATAATGAGACGCTGAATAATATTCGTGATTTTGACCTCTTCAGTTCACGAGTTTGTATCATTTATTCGTAGTTTATAAAAAATAATTTGACTTTTAGCAATATTTGTTAATTCAAACTTTTTTACTAATTGTAGTGTGTACATTAATTAGTAAAGAATAAACATTTATCTGCTAAAAATTACCTGTGATTTGTTTTATATTTTATTTGAAAATGGAATACATTCAACCGTTGATGTTTTAGATATTAGAATTAAAGAAAAGTGTATTCGTAATTAGTTATTACCTGAATACTTCATAGTATTTATACTTTATAATACGGGAAAGGTCAAATATACAAATCTTGTAAGCCACTGAAGCCATATCGGGTGGCGAAACATGTCGAGTGCTACGTCAAGTACAAATATAAACTGGTGTATACTACATAGTATGTATATAGCATTATGTACAATTGACATATTTCCATGTAATTGCAAAGAAATAATGAATGGTAACTTGATACCTATTTTATTTTTACTAATATATTTTTGCTTAACAAATTTGTGTTTAATTATTCGGGTTTATGATTTTTTGGCTTTCAAAATGGCTAAACATGTTCAGTAAACATTTATAACTACATTTATTCTCAAAACATAATTTAAGATCACAATTAAACTATACAACTTGTTACAAAACTAAACAACTGTACAAAGTGGGACTAATGTAATTTTACTTAACGAAGTTTTGATATTGTTCGAAACTAAAATAACATTACTTTTCTAACGGTGAATGTTAGCGTAGTAACGCTAAATACGATTTGACTGGCTCTCGAAATACCATCGTTCTGTGAAAGAAAAAAAATGTCATTCAATGCTATGGCTCTATAGGCTTTGGTTTTAGCTTTTTAATTAAACGGAACGTAATCACGATGCGTTTCTTTTCACGCAAAAAATAGAGCCTATCACAGATGGCACTATAATATATTATACTAACGCATATTATGATATAGTACAATGTTTTCTATAGTAACACTCAAATGACCGCCCGTAGCTATAATATATCTTTCTTACATCGTTCAAATATATGCGAAAAGATATAGCAAGACTATAATATAGCATGAATATAGCAAGACATATTATTGCGTAGGCAATGACCGCAAATATTTATTAACTATTGTGCATTTTATATACCATAGCTACCATGGTTGATAATTTGCTATATTGACTACAGCACGGTATATTATCATATATTATAGCTCCATCTGTGACGACATTAAGTCTGAACGTTTTTATATTTAACGCTCTGGCCGCTGATAACGGTTACGGTAACTGCACTGTGTCCAATTACCGATAAATGCATCGAGTGAGACGCTCTAGACGCTTAAGGAAATGAAATAATTAACCAGTCTCTCCGACGGAAGACAATTCTCATCGGTTTCATTCAGATTTCCTTATCGAGCGGAAACTGTGGCAGACGGAATATCAATGAGCTATTGTAGTTGGTACGCGGTTATAGTCTAGTGGTTTATTTGTAGCGGTCTGGGGTTCGGATCCCCAGCGCTTGTTACTTTTTTACATTTTGAGCATCTAAACGCTCCACCAGCTACCGAAGGTCCTATTATTACATCTGCAAAAGATATTACTATTATTTTATAATTTATAAAGCACGTACAATAATGTACCATCTTATCCTTTTAAGCAACATTTTAATTTTCACTATCTCCTCCATGATCGTCATGAATCACTCTTATGACCATTTGGAACCGTACCGGGTGTGGTTAAGCTGTTACGTAGCAACGTTATATGGAAAGCAATTCTTAACAGTATGATTCAAATCTATTACAAGCGGTTCCCGCGGCTGTGGAATATCAATGAACTCTCATTATCATCATCATCTAAGGCGTTCCTTTCGTTTTCTATCACAGCCCCGAAAATGTGTCTCAGTACTTTATGCTTAAATACCAGCGTTCGTGTTATTGGTTGGTGTCCAGCATTCTGAACCTTAGGTAAGTATTGGATTGAGTAAAAGAAATGTAAAAGACGTAAATTCACGCTTGTAATCCCTGATTGGGTAGACAGATGAGTGTACTACATTCCCACGTTTCACCAGTTACGTTTAAATCCCACAATGGAATTTACGACTTGGCTACAGTAAGGTCTTATGAAGTAGAACAATATCAATGAACTATCAATTCGCGTTCTAATCGGAATAAAGATCGAATACTTCCGACATGTAAAATATTCAGACATGAAGATGAGTGCTAGTAATAATGACATCTTTTAACTCTCTCTCGCACCTAAGTGTTAATTAGAAGAGTCAGTCAGTCCGATATTGAGAAACGCTTGATGGATAAAATATACAGATATGAAGTAGATTATTATTATTATTAGTGTTATTTGTATCTCTCTCTCGCAGATAAAATCATATCAGCATGGCGGTTGCTGCTTGCTCCCGATAAGAGTATCTAGCTGAACTTGGAACACTGTTCTCTCTAGTGGTTTTTTGCAAAGTAAAGTTGCTAATTTACAACACGCCTGTATTTCCCCGAGTGGTAGGCAGAGGAACGAAGTATATTTAAGCGATTCGCCAGTTATAAAGTACAAATATGTGGTGAGATTATAGATGAGGGTGTGAGTCTAGTGCCATAAACCGAGCACAGATCCAGACTTTGACTCATTAGCAGGAAATTAATATTACAATATAATGTCGTAGTTAACATGGAAGGTATAATCTTTAAAATGTAGATACATAGGAAAAAACACAGACCATTCTAACTACTCCAACCTTTCACGAAATGAAAACGCTAACGACGTCATTTAAAACGATTAAAACCTTCAAAGGTAGAGCTGCTAGTCGCTTGTTAAACAGAGTAAGGTTAAAACGGGTAGTGTTGTGAGAGTACACACTCAGACTGTGACAAACTTAAGTAAATTTGTCTAAGGGTTTGTTCTGCGACGGCGATGAGCGACCGGGCGATAGTTGGGCTGAATACCCGCACTATTGCGTGTTAAACAACTCTATAGAAGTCTATACTGTATGAAAGTAACTAGAATTTTTTTTTTTGTTTAATAAGCATAATGGTAACAAAACTTCAATAATGTACGTACTGTACAACAGACTGTAATGAGGAAAAAATACAATCGCTTTCTCATTTGTAAGCTTTAACAACTTATTTGTCTAAGCAGTTGTTGCTAGATACAGCTTTTAAAGGTGTGTTCGTAGACTAGAGAGTTCTACAAGGCGTTTTTGAATTTGGAATTAGTGTTTCTATTTGCGCAGTTAACGAGAGACTGCCAGTGAATATTATGGGCGAACAAAAGGAGAGAAGCACGCGGAACGAGTGGAGCCGACGGCGTGGAAACGGGACCGGGTTCAACGTCCCCGGGCTCCGCTAGCGTCTCGCTCGAGCGTCAGATAACCAACTTCTGTAATTATTAACGTTACCATATCAACGTGCACAGGAAATGCATTTTAACAACGCAACATCTATAAATTACTCCTTCCTAATATCTGGAAAATCTTCCAAAATGTTTTTCATACTATATATACATTTATATATTTGTTGCATTAGGAGTTTATGTAAAAGTAACTTGAGAATCTTTAAATTTTATTCAATAAAAAAAGATTAGGACGAATGAGACCTCAATTATAAACGTTACCATATTAATATACACAGGAAATCACCACAGGAATTTAACATTACTTTAAAGAGGTTCCTTATACAATAGTATTCTTTTTTATTGATAGTTTTGTTACTAGTATTTTTCTACTATTTCATTTCATTTGATTTTTATGTGTTCTTAACTCGCCAGTGTTATATGTAATACGATTTATTTCTCCTAAAAATTAATATGGAAGGAAGTTCTTGCGCAATACATCTTAATCCATTTCTCGACAGAGTGCAAAATAGATTCATATGAAAATGACATAACTACTAATACTTTAGCTTTTATATTCATATCGGAAGCTGTGATCGCAGATTTGTTCCAGTTCACTGAGCAAGATTTAAACACTTGTCACGTTTGTGTTACGGTATGGGACTAAATATATTTTAAAATTTTGCTGTATCCATTTAAAATATTATGTATTACATTAAATAAAAAATAAAACAAGTTTATTTTCAAAACGTTCCAATTTTGAATATATTTTAACTATCACTTACGAAACGGTACTTTGTTATAATTGGCATGTTTGTTTGAATTTCGTTTCACCTTAACTTCTGTAAAAAGAAAATGGGTTTTAATGACGTAATACCTATGAATTCGTTATAACAGTGAATTTATTCCGTCCACGGGGACAGTAAGTGGCAGGGCGATACGAGACTTGTATTAAATTCTTCATGGCCAAATATTCGAAATTCAAATTTTTAAACTCTTGTTGGATTATTGGTATTGTTTGAGCAATACTAGTTCCATCGCCAGGTCGGCCACATGTTTAATGCATAACCACTATTATATAAATCCTAACAATAAGTGAAAGGAGGTTAAATCCAGATGCATGGGCTTTGAGTTATTATAACACCCGCTAATACCCGTATGGCTTAGAACTTGATTTTCCTACCTACCACAATGGACTTGGAGAACAATACGCCCGTCTCGGTAGTTTCACCAGGATGGAATTAAGTAACATACATTTGAAAGAGTAAACAGATGGCTTGCTTCCAATGTAAACTATTGTGTTTTGTGAGAGATTGCATAACAATCGTGTTTACAGTTGTGTGGACACGAGGATGAAAAATGACAATTGACTATACGAATCTAGTACTGTATAATATATATAATAATTGTGTTATTAGATAAAAGTAACTGATAAAATTGTAGCTCATCATCATAACCATCATCATCATCATCAGTAATCCTTTTATTATTCCACTGTTGGATACGGGTCTCCTCTCAGAATGTGAAAGGTTAAGGCCTTTTCTAGATTATTGTCCACTCGATAGAAGGAAGGATTTACGGCAGCAAATGCCAACGTATCAAAAAGCTCCATAAGCGTACTAAATAGTGGACCTCTTCTTGAAAAGATTTATTGTTACATCATTAACCCAGGTTCTTTAGGTCGTAAGAAGAGACCACCGACTGTCAAAAATATTGTAAGTGATCAAACCTTACGTAACATTTAGGATTTAATGAATATTTATGGTCAAATAAAATGTCTAATGTATAAATGAAAATTTATTTCATATTACTGTCGGCGGTTGGTACAGATAATTCATAAAGAAATGCTTCTGTCATTACTGTCAATAGTTATCTTGTCAACTCTTTGTAAGAAGTTTCGAAAGTATGCTATTAGGATATTAGGAACTCTGTGTACAAAAAAATCTATGACAATAATTATTATTAAAAACGAATTCGTTAAAAATAGTGACTTGGACATTCATTCATATTTACTAACCGTGAATGCGTCCTTATACTTTACTAACACGTAAGAATGCGTCGGTTTTTTTCTAATGGATCTTAAAAATTGGTGAAGATATCCGAAATACGGTGTATAAGCGAACAATAAATTAAAAAAAAATTATGTCTCATTAGCCCGCTCTTTTACATCATGGACCATAAATGTAAGAGGTAAAAGGGAAATTTTACTAATGTATTCGCGTCTTTGTTTTCACAGCCAGTTTATGTATACGTCATTAAGCGCAGATTAATAATTAGAAAATTTTCACAGCGGGCACAGATAACTTAAGTGTTGGCAAAAAAGACCATGTATTTATGAATTCACTTTTTAAATGCTATACGTTCAGTTTTAAAACTATAAAATCTAATAAAGGCTCAAAACTTACAGCTTCTAAATAAAATTTATATAACATTATGATATTTCGTGGTCACATCTAAACGTCTAAATTAATTTAATTTAGTATAGAGATAGCTTTAATTTAGGGAAAATTGCTGTCTACAAGACGCACAGACATGCAGAGCATATATGCATCTGTTGCAGTTTAATTTATTACGTTCTAGATTAACTCTTCTTTAATTGTTAAGCACAATGTTTAATCGTCGTGAAAAATAGCAGTGAAGACTCACAACTAGTCTTATTGCATGGATTTGTTTAAGATCCTAAGCATTTCGAGGAATCCTAACACGTTTTTAAGTCCCTCCCTATAGGGAAAAATAAGATATTAACCGACCGAACCGCACACTAATTACTATGATAATAATGACTATGATAATAATTAGTATGTAATTACATAATTTTACTTTGTGGATTTCTAATAACCATTGCCTATGCATTTGAGGCAGCGCATAAAACGTCTTTTCACACGTTTCAACAAAATTATACAATAAAAAATAATTTTAGTTAATCTGATTTTACATAACCACATTCATTGTATACACCAATTAATGTTCATGAAATTTGAAATGTCACAAATATGAAATAATTAAGTTGCCAAATAGCTGCCGTGTTTACGGCCGCGTCGTCCTTCAATACTTTCAAGTTTTGTTTATGGCAACAATTTTAATTTTTCTTTTCTTTAACATTATATACAGATTGCACTTAATCATATAATAAATGTAGTCGTCAATTAATTAAAAGACATTAAGATCATTTGCAAAAGCGGACATCTCCGTTTGAATTAACATTCCGTGTGTGTAATGGGACCTGAATAATGGAGTTGAATGACTCCAATAGGAGTACTTACTTGGTGTCATGACGTCCATGTTTGATTCATGGCCCGTTGCGCAGGAACTACTTGGCAGTGTATATCTGTACCTTATATACTCGGCCACGACACAACGCAAATTATTCCTACATTGACGTAACTACTACAGAATAGGCGAATTTGTATTAATAAAATTTATGTAGTTAGATAAAAATATATTGCATTGCTTTATTTGTATTGTACAGGATGTTTATATACTCTAGTGTACATACTATATCAACA
>DWFV01001093.1:0-11967 GCA_018246775.1 Parelbella machaon machaon
CTATGGTAGATATTCAGAATTAGAATAAGATAATAGTACCCGACCCGGGATTTGAACCCAGGACTTCCCGATCGGCAGTCGCGCTTGCAACCGCTTGACCAACGAGGCAGTCAGGTAGCATGGTTTCATTTTTAGAAAATGCGATTTATCCGTGTTTTCAGACAATGAAAATGGGCTTAGTGCTGCTTAACAACGCCATCTACTAAAGTAGCTTTAGTGTTGTTGTGTCGGTAAAGCAGTTAGTTGCTCCCAATAAAAAATAAAAATAGCATTAATACTCGCCAATTTGGGCAAAACCAAAATCATGATGACTAAAACGTCGATCCGAGACCTGTTGTCGTAAATGGCCATCCTCTCGAAATTGTTTCGGAGTATAGATACCTCGGGCAGACATTGCAGTTAGGTAGAAACAATTTTGAAAGAGAGGCCATTAGGAGGATTCAGCTGGGCTGAGCAGCATTTGTTAAACTACTACCGCAGTGCTTGAAAACTAAGGTTTCCAACCAGTGCGTCCTACCAATATTGACATATGGAGCTGAAACGTGAACTCACGGTGCGCCTACTCCACCAGTTCAAAGTTACTCAGCGAGCTACGCTCGGAGTCTCTCTGGAGGAGAGGATCAGAAATGATATTATACTATCCGACAAAGAACCAAGGTCACCGACATAGCTCAAAGAATTAGCTCGCTGAAGTGGCAATGGGCTGGGCTTATCTGCCGAAGAACCGACAACCGGTGGAGTACGCGTGTTCTGGAGTAGAGACGGCGGCTCGGCAAACGTAGGATGCCCTCCGGCTCGGTGGGATGGCGATCTAATATATGTCATCGGTCTCATATTTATGAGTTGTAGTTATTTTTAATATTAGCTGCATTTAGTATTTGTAAAATAAATAAAATTTTCAAACATGATTTCAATTACTTAACTTTATGAGTGCTGCCAGAATTTTTTGAAAAAATTTTACATTTTGTTAAGTTTTAATGTTTTAATGTTACCTACACATTATCGAGATGTGTAATAGTTATAAATTCTTGTTTTTATCTATTGTATTGTGGGGAGATTTAAACTTCGATATCGTCGTAATAGAATATTTTATATCGATATAATCGAGATGATGTAGGACAAATCTGTTATGGAAACTTACAAATCTGAAACAAATTATCATTACTATTTTAAATAATGCCACTTTCTAGTAACTAGTCGCGCGACAGATTTGTTCAGAGACGATAAGGTTAGGTTTATATAAATGTAATATGTAATATGTTTTTCATAAATGTGCTATTTGAATTCCGGTACTTATTTATATACTTTTCTTGTGCTGTTTAAAAATATACAAATAGTAAAAAAATAATTAATATTATGTAAACAAATGGAGTCGCCGGAAAGGCCATTTTTGTTTGTATATATTATATTAACATTGTTTTTATATGCATACGTACCTATGCACCTATGCTCTTTTTATGCACCTATGCACTTTTATAATATTGACAATACAAATGTTAATTAGTTTTTAATATATGGTTATTTTTAACCCGTCACTTCATACTTTAATATATTACTTTATCCGTACGTATCAAGAAACATTCTTGTATTTAAGGTATATTTTTTATTTTATTTTGTGTGTTTTTTTGATATGAAATTTCTATTATATTAACAAATAAAATCAATTCGCACTAATAATGCATGTCAACGTGAATTGTGTGATATAATTTTAATATTAAATTAATTTTTTCTAAGATTTACTTGCAATGTTAAAAAGTACAATACTTTTCCAATGAAAGAAAGAAATGTACTTTTAATTTCACTCTATACATGTGGGTTCTCTTAAGACTTGCTACTTTTGTATGTTGTTAGGTTTTGATTTCAATATGAAAATATATACTCATAATGTTTACACGCCATACTTGTCTATGTTAAGTAACTATTTAATTAAAAGTAAATATTTCTTTTTTAATTATTTCAGGACATTTTTGGTTAACTTGTTTATTAATAAGAAACGAATTTTGTTGACTAGTTTGCAATTTTTATTTTAGTATTGTGACGTTGTGTTTTGCTGTTTGTTGTGTGAGATTAATCGATGTTTTAAACTAATTAACGGAATGTGTAATCTTATTCAGTCCTATTCATAAAAAATCCTATCTCACATTTGGCATTGTTAAATTTGCAGGTTTACACGTGTCCGAAGTGTTTGAGGTTCTCGAGCGATCAGATCAAGGCAATGGACGACCACTTCGACTTCTGCCTCGACGACTTCTAGATTCGACCAGAACGTTCTAGAATGTTTCAGAAGGTTATAAAGCTGTTGGTGAAATGTAACTTCGTATAATTGATATGTTACCATTAATTAGTGTTCAGTTTCATGTCCGCTAATGGCAAATGCGCGTGATGTGAATTGATTCGAAATGTTTACATTCAGTAGCTGTAAAGATTTCTGCTGCTAAACGGCAATGCATTGCTTGCATACATGTCTGAAATGAAGGCAATACGAAGAAATTTCCCAAGCTTCAACTTACATGTTCAATAATCATATATTAATTAAACTTCGGTTAATAATTGTGCTATGTACGGCGGTGACAGTCTAATAAATCAGCTTGTAGCTTTCGACTCCGGAGGTCTGGGGTTTGAATCGTCGGGTGCTCATGTAACTTTACGTCGCTAGAGACAATTTTAAGATGAATTCTGGTCTTACAATTATACTCTGCAGAATTTGAGTAACACAGCTTGAGAAAACTACCCGCATGTAGGTTTGCTATAATATAGTCTAACGCTTATAAGATTTCCAATCTGCACTTGTATAGCGTGACGTAAAATAGCCTTACCCTTCTCATTTCATACATGTCCAACATGGAATTCATGAAAAAGGTGATGATGATGAAGAGTATATGTACATATGTGTGTAGATTGTAGGTATCGCCTAATTAATTTTTTTTTTGCCTTTTTGATATCACATTGCAAAGCAAGCGGTGAGCACCTCGTGATTCGAACACCAGTACTCCGGAGAAGGAATTCGAAACTACTACTACTACCGCCTAATTGGCATGATAATACTACCTGTTGCGTGCATAATAATATAAATATTTTAGAGAATCATCCATCTATCCGACATGTGAATGGTTTTGGGTGGCCATAAAAATTCATAACAACATTCAAATCATGCGCATTCGACATTACGTAGTGAAAACTATACCAATAGAACGCCTCAGTCAACAATATTTGGATTACATTGGACTATTTTTTATCGCTTTTTCAAATTTAAGAAGATATATTGAGTGTTCTCCTCAAAATAAATTGCTGTTCTGTTTTTATAGCGAAGATACTTCTAGAAATAATAATAATAAACGAAATTGCTGTAATATTCATTAGCACTTGTATTAATTGGTGGGAAATTTATTCTACCCTTTTTGACTTGTTGGGGTTGATTGTTAAAAGGAAAGTAGGAACATTTTCTTTTGGGAAAGCAGCCCGTGTTGTCTCTAAGTTCAACCCTTTATCATTATTGAACTTTATCGAAACAGATTTCGACTTTTTTCAGCTGTTCAGCTATCCTTGTCATAGTATTATTATGTCCCAGTCTGAATGTGAAACGTCCTCGTAAGAATCCATGTATACGGCTAGGCTTAATGGAGGAATACATATTTATATAAGAGTGCATAGATCGTCATAAACACTAATATTACTGTAGTCATCTAAATTTATATTATTTTATTAAAAAAAAGATTTTTTTGTGTGAACCGCTAAACGCCTTCTTATAATCATTCACTGTGTTATTAAGAATGACTGCCTCCTTGGTCGAGTGGTTGCAAGCGCGACTGCCGATCGAGAGGTCCTGCGTTCAAATCCCGGGTCGGGTGCTATTGGATTTTTCTAATTTAGAATTTCTAGTAGTGACTCAGAGTATGGAATCGTGACCGATGTATGGCAATAGGATCACCACCTATTCCATGACACTTAAACGTAACTGGTGAAACGTGAGAATGTACTACAGTCCTCTGCCTACCCTTTAGGAGATTACAGGCGTGATGTTACGTTATTATTGTTATATGCAAATTCAGCCTGAATGCTGATAATAATTATTATTATATCTATCGCAGAAAAAAATTACCGATGAATTACAGATTTAAACTGTCATAATGCCTGTTTTTTCCCAAAAGGTAAGCGGAGGACTATATTGCATTATACCTTCCATCGTAGAACTGGGGGTGACCTTATTATCATATGTATATATGTCGGGCCACAAATTGCTTCAAAATATCTATTAGTATGTATAATTGTACGATTGAATCTCGTGCAATGTACATATAATATTGCGTCAGTTTAGTTTCGCTTTCACCTCGATGGGGCAAGTTTGCACGGCTGTCATCTGCCGTCGACATTATCGCGGGCGCGTGCGGGAAATGACACGTTACCTGGACTTGTAATTCTCTATATAACGCTACTTACAGATCTGTTTGTGTGTATACTAGATTTTAAAAATAAGGAAATTTACTTTGTAATTGTTTTTTTTTTAACTGTCTTATAATATTGAATTTAGAATCCCCAACAAAATCTTTTAAAATAAGTCCTTTACTTGCGGGAAGGATTTAACAAGAATAATAAGTATATAGGTAGGATAAATTTATCTATTTGAATAACTTTTGCATCTTTAACCGAACATTTTTGTTACCCGTAACAAAATCATTGACTTAAACTGTTATGTTCCTATCTTCATACAATCAACATTGACTATGTCAAATGACAATTTTAATAATAACACGTGTTCTCCTCTTTAACTCTTACATCCATCCATAAATCTGCACAATGCCGAGAACAGTACACTTGTCTCATTGTATTAACATAAGTGGTGTCCGACTCGTGTCCCGCTATCTGAAGCTCAACGCGGTCTCGTGTTTCGTGTCATACAAATCAAATCTCCCGACACGCGCTGTACGTTCATTTGCCACAATGTGTTTGTGTTAGATAGTGAGTAGGGCGCAGGTTATTATCTGATTTGTGTTAGAAATAAGGTTTACAGGTATAATAGTTACGGTTCGAGACACGAATTTTATAAATAATACGTTAATTGTAGCTATGTTAATTTGAAATATATATAAGTCTTATATTTTATATATAATGCGGATTATTTTTAATTCGTATTATTAAGTTATCAAATGTAGTAGGAAAGTAGAGTTGGTAAAAATAAAGTTACAACGTGATCTTATTTTTAAAATAACATTGTATGAATATTTGTAATGCGAAAATAATTTGCTAAAAATTTCGTCCCACAAAATATCATGTCGCGTCGTTTATTATAAAGCCATAACAGAAGCATGTTGCGACAATGAAACCGGAAATCGATTGCGCAATTGACGACACTTGAAACTGTGCCCCGTGTGTCGTGTCGTATCGTGAGATATAAATAGCGCTGGTCGGGTTGCCGAAATGTATTAGAGAGTCCGAGTCGATATACCCTCCGGCCCGCGAGTAAAAAGAGTGAAAACATGGCGTAATATATTTATAAGATTCGAAACAATGGCGGGATTGGAACCTCTTAAGATTCTATACGCTCGAATGAGGACAATTCCGAAGATATATTTTTTCTCACCGAAGCAACATAGATGTGAGACATCTGGCGTCCCTGCTGCCCATTCACATCTACTCCCAATTGCAAATAGACCATAATATGGAGCGAACTTTTAGTCTTTAACAATTTCAGTACTTATTTGAATAGTTGGCTTTAAGATTTTTAGCCCCAAACTGAAGTATGAACCTAGCATACATACGTCAACTGTATGAGTCAAAGCTGACCATATGGATAGAAGACCATTAATTAGTGAGTACAGGCTTAGCTCATGGTGTAATACGAGAATATTATAATTATATCAGAGAGAAATAAAGATAATTATATCATTCTGGCTAACTTCCGGAATAGATAAGAAGAACTATGTGCCAAATACCTCTATACTTAAAGATCTGATGTGCTTGTCTTACGTTCATCACTTCCTTCATACTCCACGCCAGTTTTGGAGTAAATACTCACCAGCCAGTACCAGACCTATTTGTTTAAAATACTTTGTCTTCCTCCACTCAATTCAACAATATTCACATTTTTGTAACAAAGGATTAATTAATTAAACGTATGTATGTTACGTAAGAGAACGTTACATTAGTTTACGCGTTAGTAGGAAACAAAAGAACATATCAATCTGTTACTCCTCCTCGCCCAGAAGACGTATAGGGCAATTATGGTGAAGAATGCTAGCAGTATATTTACGATGCAGTAAACGGTGAATAACACACAGAAACAATGCCGTTCCTGTGTCATTCTTCATGTCGGGAAATAGCTTGTGTTTACGCGCTTGCCAGAAATACAGCTATTTTACTACCAAAATATTCAAAATGCTCGCCAAATCGCGCGTGATAAATTGTTATGGAGCTGCCCTTTTTTATTATTCTCTGACTCTATGAAAATAAATAGGCTTAAATGACATAATACTTTATATTATTGCCAAATAAACCCTATTTTATGACTTTCAATTAGGTCGCCTTAGCTCAGTCAAATTTCCTTATGGTCAACCGTACATTTTATTTATATCAACTTTACATTTTTTTAAAGTCCACAGTCCTTATGGATTGCTTTATGAATTTGATTACTTAAAATATAACTGAGAAATGACTGTAATAATTTCTTCACGTTAACATACTTTTGAAACTATTTTTTTTCTTTACAAACATATAAAAATAGCATTTCATACGAACAAGCGCCATTAAAATTTCGTACGAGAACCTACCGTACGGAAAAAAAAATTGTAATCCACCATTATTACTTTGACACATGTGATGACGACGGTGCAATTGAAAAATGTCGTAAGTGAGCATTTCCATATTATTATCAGTGCAGTTGCACAAGTCGTTAATGAACGTTGACGAATATTAATCGATGATACGTTGGCGATGAGTTACACAACACACGTGGGGAGTAATTAAAGAGTACCTGCGTTTCACACGTCGCTGGGCATCGGCGACGTGTTTAATTGAGATAGCGCGCCGGGAAATGTAACGACTTGAGTATCAATGGATGAATGCACGGACTTCACATAGAATTTCGTAACTGTAATTTTCCCATTACTGAATTATTTCAGCAGTGGAACGATAAAAGGGTTGATGATGATGGACTGTTTCATGTTAGGAATAATATGCATCAGAAAACAAAAATATTAAAAATGTAATACGCGCGTTTTTAAAATATTTTCTGATTTTAGTTTTAGTCTATTTTACCGTGTTTTTTTTTTATGTTATCACTTTCGGGTGCACTTTTTTCGTGATGGACCGATTAGATTCGCACATTTACATGGTCCTTCATCGTAAGCTCCCGCCGATTGCAGTGAGGCCGCAGCGGAGACTGAGCTAGTCCATTTGACGGTCGTGTATCGAATAAGTTATTCACTGATAACTTCAATGTTTAAGCTGGTAGATGGTCGGAGCACACGTCCAGCGATGCTCAATTCATTAGACTAATCGATAAACTGTCAGGACACGATTAGGAGCGCAGATACACTCCTCGCAGACCAGTTTCGCTGAGGTTATTATCATCAGTGACTCGGTTAGTTTACATGTCTAACGCGACAGTTCGACTGGTCCGTTTGTCCAGTTGTTAGTGAACCCTCTGCTCTAATCGTCGTGGGTTCGATTCCCACTCAGGACGAATATTTATATGAATATCTTAATTATTGTATTATTATAATTAATTTATTTTTCGTACTTATGTTACGTGTATCGGTTACCACATTTTATATTTATTGAATTCTTTTATTTTGTTTCAGGTACATATGAGAAATCGTTTTGACATTTGTTAATAACACATTGTACTCGGCGAAATTAGAAGTCGTGATGACAGGTGAGGAAGTCAGGAGTTTGCAAAATAAGTCGAATTAGTATATGAAGGGAGCAATGAAACTTTCATAAAACGTTTGTTACCTGTGATCTTATTGAAAAACTTTCATTATCTGTAATCTGAATGATAAGCAAAATAAATAAGGAGTTCGCTACCTATAATCTACATGAAAAAATTTCATTGCTTGTGATCTAAATGAAAAAGTTTCATTATCTGTGGTGTTATTGAAAAACTTTCATTATCTGTGATATAAATGATAAGTTAAATAAATAAAGCATTCGCTACCTATGATCTAACTGAAGTTGCATTACTTGTGATAACAATGAAAAAAAAAAAAAAACTTTCATCTAAGTAAAGTGTTAGTGATGCAAGTGAATATATGAAGCTTTGAATAAAGTCAGTTAAGCAAAAGTCGTTAATCTATCGATGAGTTACTAGACATATTGCTTAGCTGTTAACCGCTAGACATAAATTTGCCTGAAATAGCACTTGAGCAACTTAAGCCACCCAAGCCAGATTGAGTAAACAAACAGACCAATAAATATAACCTTACAATGTTGTTAGAAATATGATTTCATACAAACGCATACACGCATATAATAAGCACATACATATACGTGGAATTATTTCATGTTTCTATTTTGTTGTAACACTCTACACAAATTATTTTTCATACGTCATCACACCTGGTCTCTTTGGGGGTATGCAGAGTGCAGTAAACGCCAAAAATCTCTATCCTTAAAGACCTAAGGTTCTTCTAAACTCATCACTGTCTTCATACACGCACGACGACTGTGAAATCTTTCGCTCATAATCTCGTTCCCTTGGTTTACTTCGTTCCGTTCTGATCGAACGTTCATCATAATTGCGACCGTTAACTAAAATTATTCACCAATAATATATCGTGTCGGCCCTACGCGAGTTATCCCAACGCTTATTAATTAAAGCTCACACTGTAATTTAATGTTTATACACAGTTTTGAATAATCGTTCATTAATGTTGCATGAGCGTTATTTAATGCGCGTGGCTCGTTCGCAATGAGTGAGTGAATGAGTGAATGAATGAATTTACAGTGATAGGTCCAATTGGCGGGAAGGTATTGCGTCGCCGCTTTGACAGGCGTTTCTTACGTCTCATAGGACTTAGGGTTTTCGTACATGGTGAAATGGATTTAATGCCAGTAATATATAGTAATTACAAAGACTTGAAGCTAACTTAAATGTTGACGGAGTGTGAAGTTTGCTGAACTAGCGTTCCACCGGCTGGTCTTTGACTCCTCTTATTATAATAAAACAATAAAATGGTTGATTATGATAAGTTCAATTAAAATATAAATCCGCTTTAAATTGTACTACAGGTAACCCTCCTATAACACGGTAGTTAGGTTCTTAGAAAATGCCGTGTTGTGTAAAATCGTGTTGCATGAGAAGTTAATATTTTTCTATTTTATTTAGTCTGAGCATAAAGATTTTTGCAGTTTTCTTATTGGGTTGTAGCGAAACCGTGTTATAGGGTGCCGTGTTATAGGAAGGCTTCGGCAATTTACGAATCGTGTTATAGCGAAACCGCGTTATAGGAGGCCGTGTTATATGAGGGCTACCTGTAAAATATAGGAACATATATAAAACGATTTTTAGTGTTGACGACACTGATGTTTAATTTTTGATAAGCCAGTGCTCACAGATATGAGTGCCTAGTTTATATCGACAAAGTATAGATATAAAAAAATCATTTTGTAACTTCGATTAATATCGATATTCATTGATGAGTTTTTTGTTATCCATGTATAACACTCATGTTTTTGGTAGGTACTTCTCTCGTATGCTTGGTATCAACTCTTCCTTTATTTCTATGTTTCACTAAAAAACGTAACATCACGTCTGTAATCTCCGAAGGAGTAGGCAGAGGAGTGTAGTACACTCCCACATTTCCCCAGTTACGTTTAAGTCTCATGGAATAGGTGGTGAATCTATTGCCATACACCGGGAACAAATACAGACTCCGAGTCACTACTAGAAATTCTAAATTAAATAATCCCACAGTACCCGACCTGGGATTTGAATCCAGAACATCCCGATCGGCAGACGCGCTTTCAACCACTCGACTAACGAGACAGTCAGATACCTACGAGGTACAGTACGAAGTATTAATAATATTTCTAGAAATACCTAATCGCTTATAATAATGACAGTACTTCAATTACACAGTCCCAGTGTGTAAACGCCCTTATTTAATGGAATAATTGAATTTATGCAGCTGATCTTAAGCACCGATCAGAACGATTCCGTTCAAATTGGGACAACACCGCGCCCGGTAAATTGAACGTTCGGTCGGCACCGGAGATAGTTGCGACCGGCTATTTATAGTCACTTTCTACTCACTGAACGAATGGATTCCATCGCATTAAATTAGGTACTTTTTGTGCTAAAAAGTTAATTACTAAGGAAATTTGCAATAAGATAATTAGAAAATACGATCACTTATATTTTGTGTGATATGGAAGTGGCAATCGAATCTACCAACTACCTCGTTTTGTTTGAAGACCTATGTTTCTGCCGATAACTGTTAGTTATAGAGCTGACACGTCCAAAATATATAGGTACCTATTTGCTAATTTTCTTTTCACGAGTTCCTATCACATTTACAACTTTAGTATTTTCATTGCTTGACACCGATATGACATTTCATACAGATTTCCACATTCTACTGTCACAACTTGTTTTAACTTTGATCAGCAAACCTGTAAACACTTACTTCTAGAACATAAAAACAAATTAGGGCGCGTTTAAAAAGTTATCTATCTTGATAGTAGAAACTCAAGTGAGAGACGCATCGTGTCTGAACGCGTCTTTATAGAACTTTAAAATTTAATAAAATAGCAGCTATTTCTCTTTGTGAATATTGATAAGTGCACGGACCGAAGGAGAGCCAGGTTCTCCTATGAGGTCCGATACCGGCTGATGAGGAATTCAATGAAACTAGAGTGCGAGTATGAAGAACTTAATGAATATGACGCAAACACATAAGCCTGTAAATTTCTCTACCTACTCAGTAACGGTCCTCGCTTGACCATATAATAATAAAAGTAAATCTTAATTCACGTAATTAATAGAAATCACAACGAAAAAATAATTATAATTAGACAATAAATCTCAATTAGATACATCAAAGCGAATGTGTTTCATGCACCGACATACTCCTATATCGTGTGTTATACCATATATGTATGTATAATGATATTGAACAAAAACTCGTGCAAAAATTAGATTGTCGGCATAGCCATAATCGCTATCGGCAACACCATAATGGCTATGAGATTTTATGTTAATGTAGCCATCAGAGTCAATAGGCTTCCATAGAAATTACCGGTGGTCCTGCCGTGTCATTACCGCGTTTTTGTTGGCCGTCATTATCATCTCGTGTTTGTTTTGCCGCATAGATTATATTATTCTTTACTTTCGCAGTAGTTCAACTACATTAATCGTCGACTTACCGCATTGAAAATTGGAAAAAATTACAGTAAAAAAATCTGTGAGGTCAAAGTGTAAAATTTTCAATCTGTATACGGTGATCTATGACTATGTCGGAGTTAGTACTGAAGTCCAAATATCTGAGTTTCATCATTGGACTCCCCAACCGAAGGTGTAGCGTCTAGTCTGTAAGGATTGAAATTAGGGGTCTGGCGTGATCAAATAATAATAATAATCAACAATGATCGTATTATCGATCCACTGTTGTACATAACTCCTCACAGAAAGAGAAGGGAGTCTTCCAAACTGGCGAAATGCGGACTGGTAGATTATAATAATAGTGAAAACTTAAAATTTATGACATATAATCTCGCCGCGCTTGCAGTCGTGCTTGCAACCACATCACCAACGAAGGTGTCAAAAATTGCAACACTGGTTAATAAAGATTAATAGAATAATAGAATTATTATTAATTTTTTTTTTTTTAATAGAATTTATGACGCCTCTATGTAAGTATTCGTGCTCTTTGCCTTAAGTTTGCCTCGTGTTGGCCCGCGCTCGATGCGCGCTGCATTTCGAGCCCGTGCTTAATGACTTAATATCTCTATCAGTCAAATTGATATGCAGTT
>DWFV01001094.1:0-11961 GCA_018246775.1 Parelbella machaon machaon
TCCACTGCTGGACATAGGCCTCACCAAATAAAATTAAATATTATTAAATTAATATTTTGAATGTACTGTTCTTCTCTCTTGATCTCGCATTCACTATGACCTCTTATAATATTTGTTATATTTGCCCCTACACCTCTCAACATTCACTTTCTTACTCTAATTCTTTATCCGTGGCATTTCTGAAATGCTTTCAGAAATTAAAAAGAGTCCTGATGATTTGCGGCCACGAATATTCCTGGCGAACAAAGCAACCACTTGGCTTAGCGAGCATTAGTCATTATAAGGAGACAGTTTTATATCTGTTGAGACGCAAACATATCTCATCTACATAAACATATTCAATGATATTATAGTATCTGTTGGTATAACATGCCACATTTCTCTATCCATCTGTTTTTCTATTTTTATTATATGTTATTCACTGTATTGGACTGCGTCAAATATTCTCGCTTAGATTGGAAACGAGAAAAACATTTTTATGATTCTTAAAAGGCAACCATAATTTTGTAATTTTGCAATTCCCGATAACCTGTTAGCATACTACATGCTTTCTTCATCAATATCATGGCCACCCCTTTTAGCGTCCCACTGTTGAATACGGGCCTATTATCAGTAAAAGAAAGGTTAAGGCCATAGCCTGCAACGCTGCCCGAAACCGGGTCGATAGACTTAAAGAACATTATGAAGAAGTCTGAAGTGTGCAGATTTTCTTAAGATGTTTTCTTTATCGTTGCAGCAAGTGATGTTTTGTAAAGAGATGAGCCGGCTCCGGATTGGAAGTTTGAGTTCATACCACTGCCTTTAAATAATGTACGATATAAAAAAAATATCACAATAAACCTTTTTGGACAAGCTAAAATAAACAAACATCATTATCTCGAAAGGAAGACAAAGATAGTAACATAATGGCTACTGGTGTACATATCAAGTTTCCTATTATGTTCCCTTTGACTTAATAGACACGATGCTAGCATCAGAACTCAAAGCGACTAGATGAAAAAACAAATACAAAAGGAAGTAGAAAGTTCGAACACAAATATCTCAACAGATATTTACTCAATAAAAAATATGAACCTTTTATGTCATAGTACCGTTAACAGGCCATCGCTATGGAAATTCCACCATCACTCATTTCAGAAGCGCTCTGAACAAATACAAACACATTAGCGATCTCTTTGATGGAGAAGGTGGTTCTCCTCAGTAGCGGACAAACAAACAATTACTGAAATAATCTTAAGTGTTTTCACAAACACGCGATGGCCCTTTGTCGGCTAATTGCCGAATGTCAAAGTCGTTTGCTTAACATTGTTCGCATCTTTGAAGTGATGCTGCAGTATTCATCTCTGTGAATTACAAAACTATAAATAATTGTGAATCAGGGATATTACGTACGCAATTTAAAGTACATAAAAGCATGATGATGTTTTAGACTAAAAATGGAAAGTTATAAAAATTTTACTTACCTAGATTAAAATTATGTTATAGGTATGTATAAATGTTTGATTAGGAAGTTATGTACTAACGTTATCGAAATTACCTTTTTATGTGTAACATTTTATGTCAATTATGCAATTCGATCGCCGATTCAATGGTTCAAGCTGCCAATCTAGCTACCCAAGACTTCGGAACACTATTTTAAGTCGGCAATTTTGATAGGTAAGAGATACCGTAGCTCATGATAGCGAGCTACACAAACACACTGTAGGTGCCAACTAAGTCTTACCATAGAAAAGTCAAAAGTACTCTACGACCTGTTAAAACATATCCTTTTTTCACAAACAAACAGACATCAAAATCTCACCGAAAGAACTTGCAAAACTCGTTTTGTTTCGCTTTAATTGATACCTACCTATTTTACGCAAACTGAAAAGCTCAAACAAATGCCCCATTTAGTCACTCGTATTATTCTCCGCTATAGAACCCCGCAGATAATTGGTGGCGAAAAAAAAATCATCGTTTCCTGGCCCCGTTTCAAAAAATTCATCATAAAGTTCAACTCTCCGTTGAAGGACGGCCGAGACGGTCGAGCGAAAACTCTGTTCAAATTTAACTAAACGTCGGTTGGATTACTTTGCTCTTTGCGAGAGCGCTTTTTGAACTGCAACGGTGTTCCATTACGAAAAAACGTTATCGACGCAAGACGATTCGCGAAAAGTGCCCTGCTTTCTTTTCTTACTTTCAAAAATCTGTGCAGAAGTGTTTTTTTTTACTTAAAAATGACAAAGAAATAATGCCTAGATTAATAATTGTTACTCAATAAATCCTCTAGTCTCATAAAGTATTTAATGAAACTGCATTAGGTATAGAGTTATAAAATTAATGTTTCAAGGGTCGAATAAAAAGAAAAGGTATTTAATAAACCCATTCATAAATTCTACCGTTTTCTCATATTTTTTATAAAAATACGCTGGTTGCAATATTGTAAAGTTTATATTGAAAATAAGATAAATGGAAGGAAATGATAATTAGTAAACAATTTAACAGTTGCAGTCGTCTAAATAACATCGTCCCTGTAATACCCGAATGTGTAACAGTGGAGTGTAGTACGCTTCCACGTTTCACCAGTTACGAGTAGAGAGAATAGAGAGAATAGAGGTTGAGCCTGTTGCCATACACCGGGCACAGATCTATACTCCGAGCCATTACCAGAAATTTCCACTAGAAGATCTAACTTAGAAAAATCTAATAGGACCCGATCTAGATTCAAAACAAGACGATTCGATCAGTAGTCGCCCTTGCAACCGCTTCACGAGAGTCTTTAAGTCATCAAGTCTTCAGTTCTTCAAGTCTTCTATAATCAACTGATTGTAATATAAAATCATTAATAAAGTACTAAAAGATATGTAATAATATATTCATCAATTCGAGTCTCTTATCATAAATTTAATAAGAATGCACTCGAACTTCCTCAAAACATCGCTAACTACATTAACGCTTAAAGGAGAGTTCTCGCGTTGTCTGCACAGTACTTTACCACTTTCTACGGCATCTTTTCAAAGGATGGACTTCGCTCGCTCCGAACTTTAATAAAAGCAAGTTTAACACCGTATAAATAGCCCTACTGAAGTTATTAGAAGTAATTGCGCTGTTCGAAAAATCAAATAAATTGCCAATACACTGCAATAAATTTTATAAAAAACGTAACATCATAATCCCCGAAAGGTTAAAGGAGCGTGGTATACTCCCACGTTTCACCATTTATGTAACCTATTATTAGATTTTGAGGACTTTTTTATATTCACTGCAATGGAAAGAATTTAATTCGGAACCGCAATATTTCTATAAGATTATAATACCCCTTGAACCAACACATAATAGTTTAAACACAGAAATAAAACAAGACTACATTGTGGCATTTGATTTACCCGAACAAAATTACCCGTTTGTTTGGTAGACATTTGCATGCTTCTGTGCTTCTATTCAACACATCTACAGTAGGATGAAGCCGTAAGAGGAAATTGGATATGATACATACAAACCAAGTATAACCTTGCATTTGTGCTTATGAAATGGTTAACCTCCGACTGAAAATATTAAACTTAATAGCCAAGCTGGTGAACCAACGCGGTTTATTCCACAACTCTTAAAGAACACTTAAAAAAGTACGGCCCATTTTACGGCGTAACGATAAAAATCCAAAATGAATTCACTTGAATACGAATCTCATGAACTCAATTTATTAATCATTTTTACATTTATGTCTTGCGAATCTAATTGTAAGACACTTCGGCGATACAATGTTTTTATAAGAAAGAAGTCGTTTTGTAAGACTTAATAAAAATTCGTACCTTTATTATTGTCATTTATTTGTTAAAGACGTGAAATGGAAAATCACCTTGTATTTATTATGACATGTTCCAAGTTCACTAAATTTATGATAAAATTAAATTTATTTCCTTTCTTAAGATCGCACTGTACCGTTACCGTTCTTACGATAAGTTTAAAGAATTCCAAATTTATGATTGATTTATAGCAATCTCATAGTTTGTTTTCATTTTAAGCTATTCCATCAACTTTTCCTCTCATTACCCAGACACAAAGGTTTAAGATTCACGCTCAACCATCGTATTTATTAAACCACTATTTAGTGAAGTAATGTAAAAAAAATAATAGTATTAAAAGCAATTTCATATAAAAATAATAATTTTTACCTAAAAAAAAACAACTTTGATTAATATTTGTTAAAAAATTTCTAGTTGTATGTTTTGTAATGGGAACATACTAGGATTGATTTATTTTCTAGGAACTATCATGAATTTTTATCATCAGTTAAAAAAGGTAGACATAACCTATTTCTACTACCTATATGATTTTTTAAAACTTGCCATCCCCTCAAGCCATGTCCGTCATTAACAGGTCACCAGTTAAGCCTGTACGCGTGTTGTTTTTTCTTTGTATCCTAATAATGATACAAATGGAAATATGGTACTGGAAATATTAGTTCTCCATACAGTGAAAAGGCATTATTACATACAATGTTTATTATAACGTCCATTTGAAGCAGTTTCCGTGAGTTTTCCCCATAAAATTCGTAGACCTGCAAGTGGTCTAACTACCGCATGAATTAACTTCTGTTGTTTGAATAATTCATATTCATAATATTATGTTTTAGATTAATTTAACGCATAACCTGTCTTTTTATTCTATACATGTTAAGTAAAATTTTGAATTATTATATGTATATATATCATTTCTGTTGCGTAATATGGCCTATGTGTTAAAATGCTGGCCATTAATAGCTGAGTTATTGTAGGCTTGCTAATTTATTTATAGAGTCAATATTTTTTTTTTACATTTAACAGTTTTAGTTTTAAGTCTTAAGACATGTGTCACTTATTTGGCTTTTAAGCTTAATGTGCTCAAAATGGTATCCTTAATAATAACTATATTAATAGTTCTTGGGGCATAAATTACAAATAAAAAAGTTAAAATTATGAAATAATATTCTCATCAATAATTTATCTCACGATGTGACTTTGACACTTTATCAAGTTAGTTAAGTTAGACGCTTAGATTGTCGTTTTCAATCGACGTTTATGACAATTGTATCTTAAAAGGAAATAATTTAAATTGTACCAATAAATTCAATTACATCTTGTTAGAATCAAATGATATTAAAATGATCGCGAAATATTAAGGTTTTTTGAAAAAATATATATATGAAGAAAAGAAGCCCGGGAACACAGAAGCGACAAATAAAATGAATTTTCCGGAAACTTTGAGTAAATTAAATTTTTTGCGTCATAATATGAGCGTATACCTACTAATATAACTTGTTTCGATATCGACACAGGCGGCAACTCCCTTTCGAAACGAGTCCCGAGCGAAGTTTCGAGAAACTTCAAAGTACAAAGTCACGGCTGCTATTGACAGTTCCTATGAGACACAGTTACAGAGAAAGTAACTTGAACTGGACGTCACAAAAACTCATTGATGCAAGAGAAAAAATTTTCTACAGAATTAATCGTGGTTTTATTTAGCAATATACACGATTTGAATCTGTCAATAGTTTCATGGAATAGATTACCGATGTGGACAAGTTGGGTGGAATTAGCAGGAGCCTATTACAACAAAGATACATAAATGAAGAGAGAAATGAGATACGTAAATAAGAAAGTCGTGGCAAGTTATTTGTCACACAATATTATTTCCTAGATATCCTATTTTCTAAATATTCCATTCCGTAACATCACACCTGTAGTCCCCAAAGAACTAGGCAGAGGAGTGAAGTCCACTCATACGTTTCATTAGTTACGTTTACATCCCATGGAACCACATCACATGGAACCACGGATTCAGACCCCGAGTCACTACTAGAAATTCTAAATCAGAAAAATCCAAGAGTACCCGACCGGGGATTTGAACCCAGGACTTCCCGATCGGCAGTCTCGCTTGCAACCACTCAGTCAACGAGGCAGTACTTTTAAAAGTATTAACCAATAAGTTACGTATTCAAATACATTAAATACTCTATAACTATTTTTCTTTATCCATAATAGTATCAAGTTAAACTAAAAGACCTTTTAAAATAGGCGTAGATTAAATGAAATTACTCTTCATAAAATATGAGACCACGAACACTGAATAAGACAACAGTTAGGAAGCAATATGTTAAAGAACAATTAAACGGTAATATTATAGGTAACTACAAATATCACTCATTTACATACATATGCAGTTGCTCCCGCTTTAAGGTATCAAATGGAATGAATCATGAGATGAATGTTCTAATAACTTTACATTTAAGAGATTGAAACTTTGTCCAAAAAACACTTCTTTGCAATTTTCTTGTTTAAATATCGACACTGTAGCCGGTCCCCTTTCAAAACTCAGAACTCAAACTCTCGGCTGCTATTGACAGTTAGTGAAATATAGCTAAATGTAAAGTTCTTGGCACTGGACGGCGCAAAATCTCCTCTGCCTACGGACTTTTCTCTTTAAGTTTTTGATTAAGGAAAGTGTAAATAGGCTCTTATAACTTTAACATTTTTTGTCGTTATAAGTAAAGTTTATTTAGTAACTTGTAACAGTATCAGTACCTAATTAAATTATGTCTAAAGATCAATTCCTTCTATTTCTTAATTAATCTTTCAAGTAACATTTATAGGTACCGAAGAAACATTTAAGGTTAAAGTTGCATTTTGTTTTGTAGTTTCTCTCTAAGTGCAAACTCTCATTTGATCTCAGTACTTGTTAAAGTAATTACTTCGATTGAAAAGGCAAAAACTAATTATCAAAACTTTTTTAAACAAATGAATTGCTTGAAAAATAAACAGCGTGAAGTTTATGCGAAAATTTGCGAAATACTATCCTTGAAATTATTTACCAAAAAAGAAATTAAAGATACAAAAAAAAAACCGAAATTACATGACACAAAAGAAGTTTAAATAGCAAGAATATTAAGAACTGCTAACGGAAATGTTTAATGAAGAAAGTGCATTAAATTGAAACGAGGCAGACGGTTCAACTTTGCGTGTAATACAAGACGAACAAGAACAATGAAATTGCTGAAATGATTCTGAGAAGGAGATACAATAATACTTTCCTCGAACATTGGGTGTGCGTTTTGTGATGTTGGTGCAGCGGAAGGATTCGCGTTACGTTATTTTTGTTTCAACAGGGTCGTACACTTTAGCTTGATCTTTAATAAGAATATAATTGGTTTTATGGGAAACAAAGTAATTTTAATTCTATAATTATAGCCACGTCCATGAAAATTTTCTTGTAGCCTTATCCGTTTGTTTATGCAAGATGTCATGAAACACTGATAGCAAATACCTCTAGCGAATGTATATTTTAATGTACCTATGTTTTTTAGTAATAATTAACAGTGGATGTCGAATTTTTCTATTGAGATTTGTTGTAAATGTTGCAACAATTTTTTAAATTTTATTTCCCTACGAAAATATAAAATTTATGTATGCACAGTTTCAATCTTCCGTCCGTTGAAAAAATATTCATTTTGCTGAACACTTTTCAATTCAGCTGCCAAAATCAGCAATAAATTTTATGAAAAATTATGACTATAAAATTTTCAACAGATATTAATATTCATATCAATACTGCCATAAAATAAAATTTATCAACGCATTGTTTTATAGAAAGGACATATGTACATATATATATATATACATTCGCGTTGACTGCACAACGAGGAAATCTAGCAATGAACACTTCCCATTTTATATTTTCAGTGGGCAGTGGTTAAGATAATGCAGTATTTATAAGAAATTTTTACTTTACAGGTCTTATAAGTTATGCTCTGGCGAAACGCGATTTTGCAAAATATGATTAATAAAAAACATGCTACAACCGATAGAATATCTTCTGTGACAGTTTTATAACAGCTCACGAAACGAAATAAATATATCGATGAGGACATTACGCTTGTTGAATGTAAAAGGGAGATATCTTATACAATCCGGGCATCAATTGATCACACTTTAGCAGAAACAGTGTCTAAAAGTCTAGAAAATCAAAAGTGGTATCGTTAGAAACTTTGTCAACCCGTCAATAGAGAAGAATATTCCGACCGAGGGTCTGAACACTAATCTTTAGGTTGAATAACGAGCCTTGCGGAAGTTCGATGAACTATGATTCAGATTTCCTTTATAAACTGCGAGAATTCCACGGGGAATTTCTTCAATCGCTGATATAAGTCAATGTCTTAGAATAACATTTTCGATATAAGTCAGATTATCCAAATAGATTTTACTGTGACGTTCTAAACAAGACATATTGTTAGTAGTGAAGTTCTAGTTTTAGTAGCTTCGAATCCACATGCAACTCTTTCTTCAAAATCGATGTCCGTTTTAAAATATCAATCCGTGTCACGGTGAAGGAAAACATTGTGAACCTCTAACATCTAAGTATTATCTAACCCGTATGCAGTTATTTAAGTTTCGCTCGGCCAACGTGGCGGATTATATTAACCCTTCTTGTTCTGAGATGAAACTCATGTCAAAATGTGGAACGATAAAAGGGTTAATGGTGACAGCTAAAAAATTATAAAATATATTATCTTTATATCAATGGAATAAATATCAAGTGATCGCTACTCTTCCCACAAAGTTACTGTTACTAAAACAAGAAAACAGTGAATTGAGACAGCGGGAAATATTGCGACTCGGACCGTAGCAGGTGTGCGCACCAATAAGAACAGAATATATCCCGGACTATATTTGTAGCATCTCAACCAGGCGCGTGAAATAAGCCATATTCGACCTAAAACAATTCTCAATACGAACGAAATAAAAGCGCGAGGTAAAACGAATCGAATAAATTGAAATACTTAAGACACATGGACTGAAAAGGTAGGAGACTACATCTGTTGCATTTCACTACTGCGCGGGAATTAATCGATTTTGAGTTTTAAATGTTACGTGGAAGACATCAAATGGTGTGTCGTGATGAAATGGACCAGCTGTACTGGAATTAAGTTATAGTTATCGCCCTGTTATTGGTCACGGACTAGCAGCGTTTAGCAGAGCGTTTATATTTTTCTTTCCTGGCCAGATTTATGTGTGCATGTAGCTTGTATATATTATGGTCGTTTTAGGATTTGTATTTGTTTTAGTTTTATTTATTTAATATAAATGGTTAAGGAAGTCTCCGGTTTATTGCATTGAATGAATATAATGATGCTCTATCTCATCCTTTACCACAGTCGTTTAGTGTTGCTGGTAAAGTATTTTGATCGGTTAAATATCAAGTAAATTTATTTTACAGTCCTTAGCTAGAATATTTTTGCATTTGATTATTACATAAAGAACAATAAATATATTTGTGTGTGTGCGTGTGTGTCTATATGAATATATGTATGTATATGAGTTAAATTCCACTGACATTTCTATAACAGCAAAACAGATCATTACTTCTGCAAATTACTATTAGAATAACAATAAGACTGTTTCATTCCCATTCGCCAAAGAAACCGGCTATTGTTAAAAATAGAGAGCCTTTATTGAGCTCGTAACTTCTCAATGGGAGACATGAAGTATGGTTGCGAGCGGAACTTTTAGTCGATATCAATTTAAAATTGTTGTGAATAGTTGAGACTGCTCCAAACTCAGGACATTGGCAACATACCAATTTATATTGGGATCGGTGGTGCCTTCGAGAGCATTAGTTGTATCCACTGCTAATAGCACTCCTATTCTTATCCATCTATCAGGATCCTATTGAGGCGGAGTTTTCTGATGATGAACTGTATTCTTTTCTTCAAAATATCCAACATAAACAAACACCACAAACACAAACAAAAACCACCATATTACTGGTGGCATACGTCTTTGACTTATTGCTATATCTTATCTTGAGTTATTGCTATATTATATCTTATCCTGATCTAGCCTCATCGTTTTAGATAACGTAATCAATTAAATTAAAATGACGTGAACCAAATTATTGTGTCAGAAAATAAGTGTCCAATTCCTATTATTACAATTATTGTACAAAGGCATATTGTAGATATTGTAATTATATTGTTGTACAATGTACAATCCTATTCCAATAGTTTCTTACACAGCTTACTAAATAAAAGTTATAGAATAATAACAAAAGGGGGAAAAATGTCATGTGATTTGAAATTGGTTAGGCGGTTAAGAAAATCCGTGTATTACACTCGGAGTAATTCAGTTTAGAGATATACAAATATTAGCAGTGTTCGTCAAACCGTTTCCATTTTGTAATATAGTGTGGGATAAATGCCATATATAGGAAATTCAAACACGTGTATTTATTCCAATATATTTTTCTTTTTCTCATTGTAATGCATTAGCTTTTATGAAAACTAACTCAGTTGTACCACTACCATCGGATGAACAATACGCTATGAAAACCAATGCGATGTTTTTTCAATTATATTGTTATTGTTACATTCGAATAATTTCTAAATTTTTTGACATTCGTAACATCACGCCTTTAATCCCCGAAGGGATAGGCAGAGGAGTGTAGAACACTCCCACGTTTCACCAGTTTTTTGACATTCAATACTGATATCAGCCACATGTTAGTACTTTCAAATTAATAAAATCTTTGGAACTACCATATTCAACGAAATAAAACATTATTATTATTACATCGGTCATTGCCAAGTCCCTTGGGGGTTATGCAGGGACCACGGGGCCCCACATGTCGCTATCTTACAGTCCTAACGTGCTTCTGCTATGTTCGCTATTAAATTGAAATTGAATTGGGCCATCACTTAAAACATTCACATACATAAGGCTTAAAGTCGATACTAAATTTAGGTTACTATCCATGTGTTTTTAGACAATTTTATGCCTATTCTGCTAAAGAAAAAATACATGTAGCCCGTTTTAACCTTATAGTGAAATATTTTTAGCCAGCAGTGAAATACGTTTCTAACCTAATGGGAATATACAAAAAGTGAGTTAGAGAAAATACAAAAAATATATAAGAGTAAAATAAAAATATATAGAGTAAGAGAACATAGGAAAAAATATAAAACGTGTAATGATGTGATAGAATCTGAAATATGGAATGTATTTTGCTATGAATATAATATTGAGGTAGAAGAGAGATATTTCTAAGTAAATAATAAGAAATGAATCTTACCTTGTCTTTTCCTTAGAACTAAGCTTTGTTACAATCCAAGTTTACTTGCCTTTTTTCATTGAACTTATATACCAAAGCCAACTTAAGCAGAGGAATTAATGATTCCTTTAACATTAATGATGTGGATGTGTAGGTACCCTATAAATAATAAAATTGTTAGAATTTGTCATCTACAAACTGTTATTAAAAACTCGTTTTTATTTATTGGATTTGTTTTTTTTAAATTGCGGATTCATGTTTAATCCATGGAACGAATGAAATTTATAAAATTTGCTAATTATTTCAATTTTACATATTTTAACTTCCTAATTCATTTGTTCACAGAAGCTGGAGGCCTACAGACAACAGAGCTTCATATAATACCGAAAGTGGTGCAGCGTGGAAGAAACGTCACTATGGCCTGCATGTATCAGTTACACCCGAGTGATATTTACTCAGTGAAATGGTACAAAGGCACCCAGGAATTTTACCGATACTCGCCTTTGGAGTCCCCCACTACCAGAGTCCTGCCCGTTAATGGGATCAAAGTTGATGTAAGTATTTTATAAATAGATTATTCCTAAAAGACACTTCTTTGACTTTTTTTGATTGTTTTATTCATTATCATATGAAACAGACACATATTCGACAAGAATGAAGAAATAAGAAGAAAGAAGATAACTTTGTTCGCATAATAAAGCAGCGTATATTCAGCTAAAACAGTATGCAACATGTGCAGTACCTAAATATGCAGTAAGCTGCTAATAAGAACCTGACTTAACATGAGTTCCGATCACGGAATCACCACACTGATTTTCATCGAGACCTGAAGGTGTTGAAGTACTCGTAGCTTCAGCAGCTAACGGAGCGCGCAAAGCAAAACTTTAAATATCACGAGTACAG
>DWFV01001095.1:0-11960 GCA_018246775.1 Parelbella machaon machaon
TCACGCCAACGCCCTTACGCGGTAGAGAGAGAACCAGAAAACTGTGTGTCCTCACAGACCTGATGTACTTCTACATTCATCTATACACGTACACCGGTTTTGGAGACAAAATTATAGTTTCTGTACTAATGTTACCAGTAGTACCATCCTTGCAGTCCTGTCATCAATTAATTCTAACAAGTCTTAATAAACTCAGCAGACACTAACATTTTTATTCCGATCCTGAGCGGAATAGGTGGCACATTTTTATTGATGGCAGCCGCTACTCTTGACTAAAGCCTGCTTTTCACAAAATAAAACATAGATTTTATATCCCAAATGCCGGGAATGCAAGGCAAACGTCAATAACGTCAAATTATTTTAATAGGAAGTGATTATCATGACGTCATTTAACTTAAAAATACTCTGAGTGGAAGTTGAAGACAGAGTGTACCAACTGAATAGTGTAGCAATCTATAGATGTAAATAAAATTAAAGTATCTGTGTATAATATGAAAATAATAGCATCTTAATGAGTGCATGTAAAAGTATGTATAACAAATACATATAACAAAAGGGCAATTTTTAATATTTCTGTTTGTCAATCTGTTTATTTTGTGTAACCTCTAGTCCGGTTTCCACGCTCATTTTTACCGCGCACCTGTAAAATGTGGAATGAGCTTCCATTTGTCCTTCTAAGCCGGCAACGCATTGGCAACTCATCGGTTGTTGCACATGTACATAATGGGCCGTCTACTTGTTTATCGAGCAAAATACAACAAGAAATCTCCGGAACGGCTGAAGCGATTTCGAAGAAACTATCGGTGGCAGATAGCTAATGTTATTAAGCTTGGCTTAGACCATTTTAATCTTAGAAAAACTTTTGTTGACCCATACAAAACTATTCAAACCCATAATATACAATAAATCCATGCTAACTCGCGGACACAGCTAGTATATAATACATATAATATCTTCTACGATACATACTGATCGATTTTCATTTAACCTACAAAGTTATGTATGTTCTAATAGTCAAATACCGCCTAGTCCTTAGAAGGGTGTTCTTGCATTAAAGGGATAATAATAAAACATAAGAAATTACACTATAAATATATTTGTATACAGTGCAACCGTATAACTAGACCCTACAAAATATACAACTAACATATCTATCTGGCACATACATATATGTACAATGACGAGTGATGAGAGGACCACGGTACTTTATACTCATTTATAAAAAGAGTCTTGAGTGAGGGGAGACAGTTATTTTCGAAGCAATTTCACACTCAGCCCCGCTACTTGAAACTGTAATAAGTGTTACATAATACATATACATATCAACTACATGTATGTACATAGCCTTCACATGATGCAACGCTCGGTATATAGCTGTCTTACCCACTTCAGCATCCTTTATTGTGGGTACCAGATCCATTGTTATTGAACAGATGGCAGCACTATCACCTAGATGGCAGCACTATCGTCTCTAAAGATGCTACGAAATATACTTTGTTCATAGTCATTTCTGTTTACACTGCTCAACTCTGTCTCTCCCTCATCTCTCTCTTATCGCTACGGAACCCAAAATTTAACTATGAGAAATACCAGATTTTTACGTATTATCTTTTACCTATGTATAAGGCTGTATACAAAAAATCATAGCGTTACATATAAAAAAACAGTGCAAACATGTATGTTTATGATTCAGACAGTTTATGTTCCATGAGAGGGTAGAAAGGAATATAAAATATGAAGTGGTAATATACTATACAATGTATCATAAACAACAAAATAGCTCACTAACATTGATTACTTTAAAGACTACAAAATAGTAATATCAAATAGCACATACTTAGCTTAAAATTATGTCTATATATACACATACATACATATGTATTATATATATATAGACATGTAACTACTACTCTACTAAATACATCAAAATATCTATATATTACTCGTTTACTATATAACTAATGATAGAACAGTCTTTATACAAACATAACACCCGACATCTTATCTATTTAAGTATTTACATATATACGACAGAGATTTTGATCGTTTTCAAAATCAATTGTATCGTCAGATTTTGGGATTTTTAAGACGACACTAGATCATATTTTGTTTATAAACATATTTATTATCATTGTCATCATTAGTCTGCCGCTGAAGATAGGCCTTCGCAGAGGGGGTTTCGATGCCAAAGAATATTCACATTCGAATAAAATTAGTACTAACTGTAATGAGAATAAGTCATTTAAATCCTTAGATCAAATCGTAAGAGCGAAACGCCCTTTCATATGCATTATAGGAAACTCGGTGACACAGCGACATATACACAATGTGGATGTTGATGGACGCTGGTCCCTGGAGAGACCAAGAGTTACTTTGACCAGGTAGTCGCGATACTGACAGGTGAGAGGAAGTGAAGTGCTTTCCTCGCAAGTGCTAAATAGATTTCTGCGTATTGTATCATGTGCTTATTTCATTTATTAACATATCGATAAACTGAAGAGTGTTCAATGCCTTGCCAGCTTTCAAAAAGAGCTGTTTTAGGGTCTTTCCAGAATAGCACCAGATCTTAGAACTCCGGGAATGCCTTAGAAAGAAGTTCATTCAACATTTTACACGCCTTATATTTAAAAAAACTGTTTTGTGGATAAAATGTATACTAAATATTTTATACAGCGTGTTATATGTATATTCTTTGTATCAGATGAATAGTAATTATTTTTATTATTATGCATATGTATGTCTGTGATGTAACATTGCCAGTAATATTTCTTTTATTATTATTATACAATCATGTCAGGTTCATTGCGAGGTAGGCAGAGAGCACCGGGTGCTAAACATCTCTATCGCATTTTTTTATTATGCCTTTCTTTTACATCATCATTAATCATTAATTTTTTTTATTTCCACATCAATAATGGTTATCGCACACCGAGTGTCGATTATAACAATAATGTATAACTACATAAATTATGGAACATATGCACTGGGACAATAACTTTATATTAAAACAACGCCGACTTTTCTCTTACGCAATTCGAGACTCTAACATGTGGTGAATAAAAGAAATAAGATTTGAAACTTGGAAATCAATCAAAGGTGGTTTACTTTAAAGAAGAGTCCAGTGCATCGAAAAAATGTAAAAAGTAAAAAGAAGAAAATGTAAAAAGAGTATAAACATTACAAGTTTTAGTAACTCTTTGAAGGCATAAATAAAATGAGGAATACATATAGGAGAGGGAGCAGTCTGTCATGAGATAAGTTTCCGCGAATCGGAACCTAGATGGCGCTAGTTGCATTCTGAATCTTCGTACAAAACTTTAATATACAGCTGATTCATATATTTTTTTTAAACAATAATACATAATCTACATTTTTTATTCCTACATTATCACTCCACGTATACTATTAATAAGAAGACAATTTTTATAAGGCACTTAGAATATGATTAAAGATAATTTTCGAGATATTTTACATAACATGCTAAAATCTAATTCGCATGTTTGGATTATTGCAATACCTATATTAAAATAACAATAATAGTCGGATATATGTGGATCTCTATTAACAGTACCTTAGATACACTATGGACCATGTTGTTCCACTGTCATTTGTATAAAAAGAAAACACGACAATGCAACTAGTACAGTGTAACCTTAAAACTCAAAATTGTACACTAATTAAAAATCAAACGTTAAGACATTGATTTTGCACACGAAAATAATGGTGGGAAAGAAAAGCAAAAATTTTAAAAATGGAATGGTTATATCCCGCTGGAGGGCATATCTCTCGTCAGAAAATGCGCAACACCTGGAGGATTCTCCAGCACGCTGGTCGAATGCCTACTGACTGATATTTGAGCTTGCGAGTAAATTTTCTGATGAAAAATGTCCGAAGTATCGCATGATACTTTAAAAAAACATCTTTATACGAGATATTTTGAACTGTATACCATCACCTCAGAGCTGGTAGTAATAGTTACAGTGGTATCACTACAAGCGTCTCATTTTTTAAGGCCATATACATCGCTCAACGCTTATTGTACATCGCAAACAGAAGGCCTTGTAAGACGCAGGTATAGATCACCTGTATTACACCATCTAACCTACCTTACTTGCCGTTTACAGCACATTATCAAAACATTACTCTTGTTCCAATATGGTAATGAAATATACATCGTAATGTTACATTAAATATATTTATGTAACTCAGATGCATCTGTAATGTGATTGTGTATAGCTTTACAATATTAGAACAGTTTATTTGTAACGATAATTTGTAAAGATTACAATTTAGAGTCGCATGGTAGCGAGTTGTTGGTGTCTCGATATGTGTGTGTAGAGATCGATTATGAAAAACCGATTAATCGAATCGGACGAATGTGTACTTCAACAGTGACAATCAATACTCGTATAATATGCGAGTTATGATGACTTCCTTAACATGTATCTCTACGACGACTCATTTATCTGTGTCGATTAAAAAAACCGATTAATCGAAAGCACTTGTATTTCAGCACAATACTGAGTGTCGTGATAAAAATGATATGTCAAAATCCAGAGCAAAAAATTATAAAGTCTACGCGACCAAATCTCTCAATTTAGTCTTCAACAATTTAACTTTTCTATTGACAGCGTTCTTATAATTAAGTTTCGACTCCGCCCACTTTTGTCCGCTCTTCGGTCTGCTCCGCGCTCTCTCCAGAAACAGTTCGTAGAAGTTCGGTAGGGGCGTGTCCATCAGCTCGACGTCCACGGCCGGCGAGCTGGTCGGATCTGACGTGAGCTGGTGAGACTGGTGGTAGATCGCCATGTTCTGGACGAAATGATTGAACATCGCCGTCTCCGTAAACCATTCGAGGAAGTACTGGTTTTGTTTCGAAGACGCGCCCTTTATGAAAGCGTCTTTCTGTAACGAAAAAATCATATTAGTTCCATAAGTAGCCGATAGATGGCATTTATTTTGTACATAAAGGTTAGGTATAGACTTACTTATTCTTAGAAAACTAATTTATTAATGACCATCAAACCAGACGACATCAAATGAAGGAAAAATAAATTTGCCAGAATTGTAACTGATGGACATCCTTAATCATGCCTATCCCTATATTAAATAGGCGTGACGATATTGATTTATATTAAAAAACCAACAAGAAACAATTCTACACTCACATCGAAAACGACTCCATTTTTGCCAAAACCCCCATCTTTAACTTCTCCATCAGAAAAGAACTTCCAAAAATCCCCCAAAATGTCCACAAAGAACCTCAAAAACGCCTCGGATATCAAAACGTTCCTAGTTTTAATGTCCTCCTGCCTATCCTTGCTCTTGATGGACTCCATTTGTAGGGATGTCTTTAGCGTTTTGTAGCTTGTCGTAGGCAGAATGGTAGCTTCGTCGCCCTGGTAAAACTGCACCTTGCTGGGTAGAGTCAGATCTATAAGCATTCCCTGTAACAAATAAAACAAGTTTATATTGCAATAACAATAATATACAGCAGTGTAATGATAATTGTTTATAATTCAGCCTCCTACACTGGGTGTTATGGATTACAATATCGGCTTGAACTTCTTTACAAAAGACATGCGTTTATAGATTAAACAGCAGTTATTATATTACATATGTAAATACGTAACATTGCGCCTATAGTAGCGAAGAGGTAGGCAAAGGTGTGTAGTACAATCCACGTTCCATCAGTTACGTTTACGAAATTTTAAACACGTCAATCCACACTTAAGAGTGTATTTCACGTGTAAACACAAAGTTTGTTCTTCAAATAAATATTCTCCCAAAGTGACTAACAAACGCACAAAACGCAGCCGACCAACCAAGGTCGGAGGCACACAATATTGACTATTGAACAGGTGATCATAAGAGCGCTTGTAACATCAAACCCGTGGCCCCACCTCCTCGAAGCCGTGGTCGGCGGCGGGTGCGCGCGGTGCTGGGCGCGGCGCCAGCAGCGCGCCGGCCAGCAGCGGCAGCGGCGCGGCCAGCACGTCGCGCCGGATCTGCCGCGGCACGCTGCTGATGAGCGTGTGCTGCCACACCAGCGGGTACAGCGCGCCCTGCAGCGCCTCCAGGCACGACGACACCGTGCTGCCGCCCCACGCATCAATCAACATATAACCAATGTCTTACTTTATGCTAAACGGTTATTACTACTAACATTCCGTGAAAGTATATTAGTAAACAACATCAAAAAATGTGGTAAATTAGTTCGATGTGTTCCCGTTAGATGGCGTTAATTACATTTCTAACGTGAATATATTATAGTTTAAAAATCATAACTAGATGGTGCTGCGAAAGCATCTTTAACTATCTTTCAAATTTGGAATAAAGCAAAATCAATCACACAGACAAGATAATAGACGGAAAAAGAGGAGGGAGAGGGAAAGAGAGAGAAATAGAGACAGAGAATACTAAATTACTTTCCTAAAGTAACATCACGCCTGTAATCTCAAAAGGGGTAGGCAGAGAAATACACGTGTAGTACACTCCCATGTTTCACCAGTTAATTAATTACATTCCTAATTAAAACAAATCCAATATATCATGATACATACCCCAAATCATCGCCCATAATTATAACTTTCCTCTCCAGCAGTAAGGACGCGAACACCTTGATGACCAGCCCGGCACCAAACGAATCCAGCAGGACCGACAGGTTGTTCTCGTCCACGCGAGGTTCCAGGGGACGTTTTATTACGTGGGTTCTGTAAAAATGAAAGTAAACGAATTTAAATTATAATATAATAATTAGGGTAGAATACGTGAATAGGATTAGAGGAATCTATATACAATACATACATATTCGTCTCGACGTTGATAGTGACGTTTTTGGGACTATTATTATTATTCTCCAAATCGTAAAACTCCGGCAACTCGTGCGGGTTTTCCGGAACCTCGTCCGATTTGTCGGACGCACTGTCCGATTTGTCCGTGACCACCTCCTTCTTGACACTAACGTTGACTTCCAGTCTGGAATCCAACCGCCTCTGATCCGGCAGAGTTTTGCATTTGCTAAAGGGGGAATTTTTCTTATTCATCGCGACCCCCTCGGGATTTTTGCTCGTGTACGTTATCGTTATCTGCTCGCCGGGATTCGGGAAGTCCATTTCGAACAGCTGCTGGAGGATTTGGTTAATTTCGATTTCTGAGTTTCCGTGGTGAGATTCGATTTCTTGAAGTATCTGCAAAAGAAATGTATGACTTTCATGAAGATCAAGTGCAAATGAGGACACCAATCATAGAGCTTTCCTTGCAGTACAAATCCAATGTCTGCCCAACACACTCATGTAAAATATGATAAGCCTCGATAAACTCATTTAATCCCTACCCAGATCTTCTAGGTCAGCGTAGCGACGTACTGTGATAATTGCAGTGTATTTCAATATATAAGAAAAAGGCTGGACGCAGCTGGATTGTAACGGCTCAGGACTGCATGGAGTGGAACCTATTAGGGAAGGTATATATCTAGCAGTGGATTTCCAAATACTGCTGGATGGACCGATGGATTTAAATATACTTGATAAGTGAAAGAAACTTTTATAACGAATCTTGGGCTCACTAAGTTTAGCAGCGACTAACTTTTAAGATTCAGTAGAAAAGCGACTAAGTCAAATTAGGATGTTTTCACCCTACTGCTTACCTTATAATAAAATCCAGGCGCTCTATATTTTCCTATTAAACAGTAGCACAGCGGTAGACAGGTAGTAGCGCCCTCTGGTAGCACGCGTCGGCAGTAACTGAAACAGAATTATCGTTTTTACTTTTAAATCCTATCGAGATTGTACCTGTCCGGGATAACAGGATTTGCTTTAGTTTTCATGAGCTTTGCTACCGACTAACCTGAAATCTCTACCTCGGTTGTTGCTTCTCAAAAATTAAAAATAAATCGAATGCAATTTTTTTGGGAACTCTTCAGTGGTGTGGATCTGAACAATCATTATTGATGGTACTACTCTGGTTTATCAAGCAATTATCACACATAGTATACCATTTACCTCAGACGTTTAAACATCTTTGAAAACCATCTCACCCATAAGACCGTTCGCCCCGTTCGTCAGTGAGCACCAGGGAGTAGCACTGTGCGCCTTTCGCCTCTGCCTCTGCCTCCCACTCGTCTTTCGACTCCGAGCTTATAGTCTCCGGGAAGATTAAGTTCTCTATATGCGGTGGTACTTGTACCTACAAATATAGGAACATACATATATGTTAATCTCAATATAATATTAAAAAACTGACCTAACAAGGGACACCACGATTCTAGAGAAAGACTGTCAGATTTGACGCAAATCCTCTGCAGAATACATCGTTTTTATAGTTTTCCTGCAGAAGTACTACCCTGAATCAAATTGTACCACCGGCTAAGCTGGCTTTAAAGGATTTTATAGACTGTTCATGAGTTAAGGGTCAAAAAAGATCTCAAAAAAATACATCAAATCTTTCAGACAACTATACAACATCAGATGGTCTATATTCACTTTCGTTACCTCTCTTCACAAGAATGATTGAATGATTTAATGATAAAATTTGTTTCTCTCTGACCGTTGGAGCTGGAGATGGTTCATTCTTATAAACGCCTTTTCGAGAGTCATTTTAAAGTACCTAACTTATCACTAATATATGTTAACCGATCATCAGACTTTTGCCAGCTACGAAAACTGTCCCATATCTGACTGTAGATCTTTATTGGGTTTACAAGAAGTATTGAAATTTTAAAAGCTGATGGCACACAGAAGGTTCTTATACTGTTACATACCTGACTGGGAAAAACACTCTTTACATACGCCTGCCCGGTCATGTAGTTCAGTCCGACCAGCAGACACACATTAAACAGCCCCCTTTCTCTGGGCTCGAAGGGCAAATCTATATCCACGCAGCCTGTTTTCTCATCGATGCTCAAATCATCAAGACTATTATCTATGCTCATATCACTGGCAGCTAGATCATCTTTTATCGACAAGATATTGCCCCGAGAATCTGTTAGGTTGAATTTCGAATCGGTGGAGTCATGTCTGTCCATTTTATCCCCTAAGTTTCCCTGGGAGGTCCTGAAGCTTTTCCAGGATCGAAACGTCGAATAGGGGTTGTCGAAAATTTCCGATTTGTAGGAACACACGGACGTTTGATGTCTGAAGCGTAAGGATTTCAAATTCTTCGGGTCCAAGTACGCCACCCTGGATGAGACCCTACGCACGTAGTTCTTTCGACTCTCTGTTAAACTCCTGGTAAGTTTAAATGACTCTGTAAAGGAAAGGCGAAGAATGAATAAAGTTAATATAATTTCGAGGTTCAGCAAGAAAATGTAATAGACGTTAACAACTAACAATAGCTCAGGCCCCAGTAATAGCAGCATGTCTATGATTCACCGACATTCACTTAACATAAGGTGGAATTCACGAGAGCCCTGACTATTTATTATTGCCATGACAAATTCATATACTGAAAGCATCTAGGAATAGGCGTAGACAATATTTCAAAACCTCTGACGTATTTAGTACCTACTAATCCTACGAAATAACGAACACTTACAAACAGACATCTGGCCTGAACAGGTTCTCATCCAAAAACACAAGTTTTCAAGGTCTACTTACCTTCGCTATTGCTGCCATCTGGCTGCTCCGTGGGGAAACTGGACGGCTTGTGCTCGTCCATGTTGCAGGCAGCTGTCACCGTCTCGTAGATCTCCGTCATCAGACGGTTCAGCTGGAAAGGGATAAAGAATGATATTCATTTACTACACAAACAGAAAAATATTCACGGGACCTATAATAGAGTAATATTATACTAAAGGAAGCGAAATGGAAATAACCTCACGATGTGTGAATAAAGACTAGGGGCATCCGAGGAAAACGTACAAAGCACTGCTTCAAGTTTCATAAAACTATGTGCCTCTGGAGAGAACATCGATGTAAAAGCAAGATTCCATATTAAAAGTAATTCCATAGAGTAATTGTACATGGAGAAGTAATTATCAAATTCGTGTGCTGTCTTCTGTGAGTTGGATAGATATGACGTGCGACGATTTTACGTAACGTAAATGAAATAATTCAAAAAGTGCTCGTTGGAAGTACACATTTCAAGCAAATTGTTTCCTATGCTTACGTGTATGTAAGGAAATATTAAAACTTTTTAAATATTATAGCAATCTCTAATTAACGAATGGGACTGAGACGTCGAGTAATGAAACCTTATTCATTCTAATGCAATCTGTACACGATACTGTTATAAACATATCACAGTAAGTTTGTTTACTACGGAAATATATCGCCAGGAAGTTTGTTTAACTTGTACTAAAGGGTGTTTGTATAACTACAGCATTATCATTAAAACGTTAGTCTAATAGACGAATATTATGAAATATCTTCTGACGCTTCTTCTCTACCGTGAAAACGACTTCCGAAGCGTTGGCTACTTTGAAGTTTGAAAAGCATGACTAAACGATATAATTTCGTAACTTACTAATTTTGTTGTGATAATTCATTTTAACATTGTCAATACTAGTTTTCCGATGTATAACTTATCAATCAAGAATCTCCGAATACGAACCTCTCAGGAATCATACAAATCGATCTTTAGTTGTTGAGTGTAACATATCAACTACCCAGATCTTCCATCCATCGTCATCATAATTAATTTTTTTATTGTACCTGTTGGACACGAGTTTCCTTCCATAATGAGAAAGATTAAGACCCAAAATAGATATCATCTTCCAATACTGAGGTAATAATGCACCACTTCGGTTTGTCCTGTGCCCCCAGCGACCATATCTGCACCTGGAATTCGCGCAAGTCCTTCGCAACTTGATCCTTCCAGGAATACCTGGGTACATCATCATCAACCCGTCATCGTCCACTGCTGGACATGGGCCTCTCGAATAGCACGCCACTGAGCTCGATTTTCAGCTTTTCACATACTATACCATTCACACCTGGGATACAAAACGCTATAAAGAATTCTAATGGGTGTAAGCTTCCTTGAAATACTCACCATCACGGTCACAGCAAAAGATATTTAAAGAAAGATACACAAAATACGTAAGAACTCCAAGCAATACCACGTGTTCCTATAATAATTTACTCGTCACAATTTGACAATATATACACTGATAAAATATTTCATCACACCTTTTATAAACATATCACGTTCACAAGTAACCCTTACTCACCTCCACGTGACCAAATAAACAAGCTTACAACCTTGTTGTATACGCGCAAACTGTACCTTCCATGCTGGCACGTAACACGTGCGATTACCAACCTTATTCCCACAGCAATAAAGTAAATGTGACGTGACTTCGTGAAATTAAATATAAAAGTCGTTCACGTAATCTATATCTTCCTATACAGACACGTTATACAAGCGAATGTCAACTTTATATCTATAACAATAAGCTTACTGTAACGCGACTTCGTGAAATGAAATATTAAGTCTTGAATGCTAAGGGTACTGGAGGGTCAAATCTCGAGCGACGATTTCATTCAAATATTTAATTCCGATAAGCTATGTACATATATAACGTTGACTAGATAAGGTACTTTGAAGATGATTGTCATCTATTTCTGTTGTATATGTATGTACGGACGTATGAAGTATGTTATCTTGGACGTACTTCATTTTTTTTCTATCGCGCTTGTCCGATAAGAGTAGACCGTGGCCTTAACCTTTACATACTGAACGGCGAGACGTGTCCAACAATGGAAATGAGGATGGTGTCAATGGTCGAGAGATGGAGAGCCAGGGAATATTAAATACATGTCACTGGAAAATATATCTGTATGTAGTCACAAGGCGTTTCTTTCTCAAAGAAATATTTTAATTCATACGTAAAACTATGCCATTTTTGCATAGGAAAAGAAACAATTTAAGGATTTCCACCGGACTGGAGCAGACGTGTTCTGGAGTGGAGACCGCGACTTGGCAAACGTAGCGTAGGACGCCCTCCAGCTAGGTGGAGT
>DWFV01001096.1:0-11956 GCA_018246775.1 Parelbella machaon machaon
AAATATGTGTAGTTGCCGTAACGGTGAAAGACAACTTTGTGTGGAAGCCTATGCACCGTAGATTTCTTCATAATTTCTATGGCGTGTGAAGTCTACCAACCTATACTAGGCCAACATGGCAAGGAGGCCTTAACTCTTTCGATTTAAGAAGAAAAATCGTGTCAAACAGTGGAATGGAAAAAAGTCGATGATGATGCATAGTTCCACCTGGAACAGTTTAAGACAGGAGTGAATAGGCAGACTTTTTAGGCGAGCTTGCTACATCCTTGGCTGCATCTCACTTTCTATCAGGTGAGGTTGTAGTCAAATAAAAAAAGTGTGACGAGTATCCTAAATATGTATAAAGGTTATGGCAGTAGTTTATCAGACAGATATCATCACCTTTTAGAGAATTTTATGTAAAACTTTTGTGTGCAGATTTCGTGGCGATGTTTTATTCGTAATAGCAACCGTTATTATTAATCTTAAAAATTTAAACACCTTGGCTATCAGTAACTATACATAAAGAAATTTGTCAGAGGATATAGAATAATTTACAATGTCGTATATTTTTCAAATTCCTTTTGACGTCAAGCGCTTGAATCTTTTGGTTTTAATAGTTCGTAATAAAGATTTGTGATTGTGATATAACTATAAAATATATCTTTTAATTAACTTTAAACGATATGAACGCTTTTAAAGATATTCGTTATGTTGTCTCCTACTAAGATATCATCCCACAAAAAATGCTATGAAAAATGTACATTCTCTACGCTTGTAGCGACGGACTCATAGTTATCAGGCAAAATTATTTGTAAGTTACAATTACCAGGTCGAAGACATTCCAAAAATGTTGTATATATAACTTTTTCAACGAACGGAACCGGGGAAAAAGCTGGTAACTAAGTTAGGCGTATTTCACACTTCACCGAGGCTGGTAAATTTCGCAAGTTTTGTACCGGCGACAGCGCCGCAGTCTGTTACTGACGCCTCGGCTGTTTCTTTTGACGTTAAATTTAATCATAAGCAAAACGAACGCTTTGGTCGACTCATTTACTTTTGGTAATCACGAGCAATTAAATTTAAGGTTTGTTACTCCGCAATTTCCATTCTCTCGTCTTTTTATTGTTGCCTTCTGACACTCACTGTATTTATTAAACATTTGCACACATACTCGGGCTGCCCGGCTAAATAACTTTGTCTTTGTGAATTCAATTAATTATAGCAAAAGTGCAAAAAAGGTACTCTAAGTTTAAATAGAAACAGACTGTAATCATTATAATAGTGACATAAGGAGGGTAGTACTAAAATGCAGGAAATAGATAAAAAACGTAACATCACAGCTCTAAACCCCGAAGCAGTAGGCAGAAGAGTGTAGTACACTCCCACATTTCATAAGTAACGTTAACGTACCATTATGAATGGAAAATCCCATTGCGGAAATAGATGAAGTACTATAGACAGTCCAGAATTATTGAGTAAAATCAAACTCTGTACTCACTCACGTAATCTACGCAAACCTGCTATTTTATATGTTCCCACTGCAAAAAGTAAGTACCGACAAAACGCATTTATAATACGTACATGTAGACTTTTTAACAAAATTACACGCAAGGTAGACCTAGACCTATTCTGTACCTCCGATTCTCAGCTTAAGCGTAAATTGTCCGACAACTTCTTTAAAACCTAATGTAGATTTTTTTTTTTTTTTTTTTAGCGCTATGTTCTGGCTTTTATTTTGAATCTCGTTTGCACAGCTACCTAAACATACTATTTGATTGTATGCATTATATCTATAGTGTTATGCAGAACTTCTTCCGACCTTATCCTCTTATTATTACTAGTTACTATATTTCTATATGTAAAAACTTTTAAGTGGCCTTCTTCCTCTCTATTCTACTTGTTGTTTGTATATACCTAGCTGTAAGTTTTTCTAATTAAATAAATAAAATAAATTGAACAAGTATATATAACTATTTCCAAGCATTTAAATAATTATTTTATAAATACATTGCAAAAACTTTTTGAGTATTGTGTTATTGCACTCCTATGTTCGGGGGCTTAAACTGCAACTTAACCCTAACTCACCTGGGATAAGGGGACGAGGAGGTCCGACACTGGTCTTGGGTTGCTCGAAAATGTTGCTGATACATCTGGTAATGTTGATGTGAGAAATGAGGGTACATCCCTCTCTCACCCTGGAAAGTAAAATGTATGGTCACAACATATTCTTAATAATTGGAGAGATGGTTTTGGTATAATATAAAAGTGTATTATTACATTGCAATATACCAAAGTAATAGGTGGTGAAGTTTGCTGATGTGCAGGCGGAGGACTTCTAACTAATTCGGCAGACTATCCCGGGTAGCATGAACAGAATTGACATTGTGAAATATCTTGATAAAGTGTGTGTCATTTATAATAATCTAGTTATAACCGGCTGCCGATACAACAAATATTGTGGTATAGGTTAGATAAGAATGGTAAAGTTTTACCGGTACAAAGTAAATTGACTCACCATGGTGATCTGGCCCTGCGGGCTAACTGCGGGCACGCTTGTGATTGTCACTCGAGACGCTAGAAGTATAACACAATATGGACCATTTTATTACCTGATCATTTGATTACTGTTATAATTAAGTTACCAACAAAACACTTTCAAAGAACAAATTACAATTTAATGTATCTATACATGAGCCATTTTATACTTCAATAAATCAAATTTTATATTGATGATTAAAAGAACAATAATATACAACTGTCACTAGTGAATAATACTCTAGTTTTGTAATCAACATACCAGAATTGAGTTGATGGTGAGGGCTCATACCCTGAGGGAGTTGCTTGGCGAGCGAATGTGGCGATTGCGGCGAGTGCTGCGACAGTTGCGGATGTTGCGGATGCTGTGGGTGCTGCGGATGCGGCGGGTGGTGCGGGTGCTGAGGGTGGTGCGCGCCGCGCGGCAGGCTGGCGGGGCCGGCGTACGCGCCGCGGAAGCCGCGCACGGTGCCGGCCACGCCCACCACGCCCGCCACGCCCACCGCTGCAGCACCGATGTCGCCATCGCCACCTCTACACAATCAGACACATGTTCATTTATTTATTTACTTTATGTTAATTCGTTAAGTTAATTTGTTCAATTCTCATTGACAAGTTCAAACATAGATGTTCAAATCTAAACGTTTAAGCTCAAACGAACTCGGAATATATATATTAGAGCATTATGTGTAAGCGTTAAATTAATATCCAATTCGATTACGTGCATAATGTTTAGTTAATAGTGTTAATACAACTCACCTCACGAGTATGGGTGTAGCTCGGTCGGCTGGGCGGTGCGTGGAGGGCGGGCGGTGCGGTAGCGCCGGCGACTGGCCCCGGGCGTCTGTGGCCTCCGTGGCGCCCACCGGTACCATGGCACCTGGCACGTTATCTACCAGCCGCCGCGCGAACGCCACCTCGCCAGACGACACACAATCGACCCCCGCCACGCCTGCCATGATCAGCACCGGTTCTGCACTCTTTGGCTCGCGAAGCGGCGCTCCCGACCGTTCGGGGTCCGAATGCGAGTGCTCGGGTGGTAACGCCATGCGCTCCGGGAGCGTCATAGAAATTGCCGGTACGGCGGATGCTGTGATGGCGGTGTCGAAGACGCCTGCCAATTTAGCACTAATCTCGGATATCATTTTCTTTGGAGGTTTCATTATGGGTGTTGAACTGGATTGCGAAACTGGAACGGAGACGGAAACCGGAGCCGGCACGGAAGGTGAGCCCGTGGTGGACGCTGGGGAGGTAACCGGTACGGGAGCCGACACGCAGACAGGTGCTGTAGTTGAAATCGGAGTGGGCGGCGCGATTACAGACACCGACAAACGAGCTGTGAGAGCTTTGAGGTCAGCCCTGCTAACAGCAATAGCTTCCGCGAGTTTCGGCATTTTTGGTTCCTTTGCGATGTCTTCCCTCCTTGAAATTTCTTCATTGCTGTCGATGGATGCGTCAGAAAGACTACGATCTCTCGTTCTCTTAGCGCCTCTCGGTGACTTTCTGGTATCCGAAGCCTGTGTTTTCTCGGCGGCACTTTTAATATTCGCATGCCTGGTAGCTCTTTTCTTAATAGGATCTTTATTGGGCTTGAACTGGCTCACGGAACCTTTGATGACGTCGTCGATGACGTCGTCAACCGTACTTCGTTGAACATCTTTTTCCTGAAGTCTTCTCGATTTTCGCGTGTTTGTCGTGGGAGAAGCGAAGGCTTCTACTTTGTCATCCTTATTACATTTTTCTATATTTTTGCCAGCATCTTTTGATGTTATACTGAGTGTGGACGTTGGTGTTGCGTTACACTGACCAGACAGTGGACTTTTTATTGTTAAAATCAAGCGAGGTCTGTTTTCCGGTTTGCTTGACGCTGATTCATCACCTGAATCTTCATGAAAGTCGTAAACGTCTCCGGGAATGTTGTTTATATTGCTGCTTACCAAACTTTTAATTTTTTTGTCCACTTTGGCTCTTCCTCTCCCACGTTTACCCGTCCCGGTGCCTCTTGCCGGCTTTGAAATTTGCCGGGTTTGTACTCTATCTTGCACCTTTTCAGATTTTCTACCCCTGAAGCTGCGTCCACCTCGCTTACTTGTAACGACCGATTTTTCTATTATTGGTTCTTCAGGAATAACATTTTCTACTGTAGGTTCAAGTTGAGGAATATTTTTATTTGATTCAGGTTCGTCAAATGAAATATTTTGTATTGGTTCAGTCAGACTTGAGTCATCTGTGTCATTGCTTATAATTACTTCTTTTTCTACATTCAAATCGGAACTCTCGTTACACAAAGAGTCAACTTTTTTGATAACAGATTCAATATTCACATCTTTTGCAGACCAAAAATCATTTTCATCTAAATTTTGTTCTTTACACAAAGTTTTATCCAATGAAAGAGGCAAGCAATTAAAAACTTCTTTATTTTCTTCTGTAGTTGGTTTCTTTTTTTCTAATGGAGTATTTATATTTAACTCACCATTATTTGTAACAATGGTAGGCGTAGCCGTAATACTTTCTGTTGGCGTATTACATTTTTCTCTGATGACCCCAATGTCGTTTTCAATTTGTGTATGCCCTACAGGGATATTTTCTATTTCATCTTTTGTATCAGTATTAGCGCCACTTTTGTTGTCATTACTATCTTTTTTATCTTGATCAAATGACGATTCCTGGTTCATAACTTCCTCATCAATTTTGGATTCTTGATTAATAAAAGTTTCTTTGTCACGAATATCTACACTGTTTCGTTTTTCATTACTCTGGTTAATAACAGCGACCGATTGTCCAACATTGATCTCCAATTTGTTTTCAGAGCTTTTCGTAATTTTGATTTCATTAGTATTATCTTTTAATAGTTCCTCAAAATCTGTTGCACATTTTGTTAAGTAGTCTGGTGTTGCAGAAGATTTGATAACTTCTCGATCTGCGTCCGCAAATTCTGGAAACTTTTCACTACTTATATCTTGATTGATTTGCAATAGTTGGCTTTTAGAAGTGTTAGGGCTGTTTTCTGATTGCTCCGTATCATTTTTCTTATTGATAGTGATGGTACCTTTTGGAGGAGTTTTTAACAATACTGGGGTCATTACAACGTTTGAAAGAGTCGAAGTTGTAATAGCACTAGTAGTAGTTGACTCAGATTTCGTCAGAACTGTCGGTTGTCTGATGGTTGCCATAGATAGTACAGATGAGGGCACTTTACTTGCATCCAATTGTATAACACTCGTCATAGGAGCCGTAGTCAATAACCGTTGTGGATTTAATGCATGTATAACGTTTGTATTTTGTGCTCTATTTGATTGTTGTAGGCTACATACGATAGGCTTTGAATAATTTTGAATAATTATCGGTGGAGACCCAAAGGGCACCTGGTTTTCTGGTTTTTGAATAGGACTCTCTCTTTGATCGCTCTTAGGGCTTTTATTATTAATTAATACTTTGCCAGAAACATTTAAATTGGAATTCATTTTTTCGACATGTACAGAATTCTGCATTGACATTAAGCGATTCTGTGCCAAGACTGTAGGATTTGTTCCAGGCTGCAGTCTAGTCGGAGACAAAATTATTTTAGCATTATCATTCAAATTTTCCGTGCCTATTCGTTGATCATTTTTCCTGATTTCTACCGGTTTATTCTGTGCTTTCTGTTGCTGAATCAAGGCAGAACTAGTTACCACCGATTTATTCTGTTGAATTAAATTGTTGGTACCGAACTGTTTCGAAATAGGTGCAAGAACGGGAGTAACTGGAAGACGATTAAAATGTATTGGTGATCCTTGCGTTTGGACAAGCACGGAGTTCGGTCTATTAGGTGACACCATGGCTCTCGCACCGTGCGGAACGTGCATAGTCTGCAAAGGGCTGAGGGGTGGTTGTTGCATACGTACAACTGTCACTTGACCGGGAGAGCGCTGTTGTATCGCGTTCGGAGATCCCAACCCAACATGATTCATATTCTGCGACGGCGAATTCAGTACAGTCATATTCCCAAGTCGTGGCGACGTCACGGCCTCGGTCTGCGGGCTCGCTTTGGGACTCTGAAGTTTAGGTTCATTCGTCATTCTAGGTGATATGACGATTCCTTGGGGTTTTTGGTATAGAATATGCTGATCAGGTATTTTTATGGTCGGAGGCTGCATATTAGAAACTGGAGGTCGTATAATTTGATTAATTACTTGATATGGCGCATTTACGCGATTGGCGTTAATTATGGGCCTCAAAGTGTTATTAACTTGTACATTTTGATTTGATTGAGGAGATTTTATTTGAACTATATTAGCGGTTATATGTTTCGGTTTGTTTTCATTAGAATCTTTGTTACCTATTGAGTTTGATGGAATACTTATAACTTGAGGCTCGACCAATTTAGAATTTGCTAATGTCCATGATGTGATAACAGGTGTTCCTGCAGACGTTGTAATTGCAGTAATATGATGAATGGAATCCCGTTTAATTAAAGGAATTTTAATCTCTTTTTCATTTAACTTAATATTTGTCTCATTTTCAGGATTTAGCGAATGAACTAATGTTGACTTTGGCTTTGAAAGATTGTTATTCGTTACTTCATTACTCTTAGGTATGTTTGACTTTGAATTATTAAGAGCCTGGTTTGTCGCAATGATATTTATAGGTAATCTTTCTATAGCATCTTGAGATGTTTCTTCTGCTTCCTCAGTATCAGTATCAATCAACAAAAGATCATTATCTGAAACTGGTGTGTCTGGTTTCATTTCCATTTCACTAGCATTTAAATTTTGTACTGCTTGCCTCATTTCTTCAGCATCTTCTTCAGGAATATTTTCACTCTCTATTGTAGTACTTTCAATTTCTATTTGAAGGGAAGGGTTATTTTCGACTTCTTCGTAGCAATTAATAAATGTGTCAACCTTTCCTCCAAAACTTTCTCCTAAAAGTGCAGCGACGGCATCTTCAGTCTCCTCTTGCGAAATAATTGCTCTGGGCTTTTCATCTAACTTCTTATCAAGTTTGCATGTAAGTGTATCGATTTTGTCGGAATGCTTATCTGAGTCGTCATCCAAATTCGATATGCTCCGAACAGCATTCTCATTGCTGTCTTCACTACTGACATCTATTTCTATACTGGGTATCGGTATTAATTCGGTATTTGTTGGTTGTATATCCATAACTGGTAGAGGATCCTTAGGTAGTGGCACGTCACATATATTTTGAACAATGTTTTCAAAAGGCGGTGGCATTGGAATATCATGAACTTCGATACACTTTGTTTCCTCATAGTCGCTGTTAGTCTTATCATCTATTATCATAACATCCGGGGTGTCGCTTTCATTCATATTTTTTTCATTCTTAATGTTTAGTGGTAGTGAAGGACTCTCCGTTAATCGTGGTAAACTTGGGGATTGCAAAAGTGAGTCACTGTTTTTATCTGTGTGATCTTTTATTTGTTCATCATTCGGTAGTGGTATATCTAACAACATAGTATTTGTTACTATTTGAATTTCTCTACCACAATCGTATGCATCGAATTTATCGATTATATCATCTTTATCATTGTGATAAAAGTGCTGATGCTCCTTTCGACTTTGTCGATCCTCTTTGTTCCTCTTTTTCTTCTTTTTCCTTTCTTTGTCTCTGCTTTCTCTTTTTAATCTCTCAACGTGCTTGTCTATAATCTTACTAGTATCCGATTTAATAATGTCACTATATTGTTCATCACTGTGATTCGATTTTGAAAGATTATCGATGATCGATTCTACTCTAATACGAGTCTCATCGCTAATAGGCGTGTCAGCGAACAATCGAGCTTCAATTGCTTTACTGACAGCATCTACATCTAGACTATTATCGTCTTCTCTAGCAAAATACCTCTTTTCTTTACGCTTCCTCTCCTTTCTGCGTTTCAAATCTTCTTTATGTTTAAGATCATCAGTATTTTGACTAACCTTGTCATTTGTTGTACTAAGGATTGGTTCATAATTATGGGACACAAAATCTAATTTGTTATTTTGTAACGTGATAGTTTCTTTATCTGATTCGTCAGATAATGGTCCAAATATATCTTCCATTTTTCCCTCTTTCTTAATGTTACTAGACGGAATCTCTGACCCCCCATCAATTGAATGGCCAGGTGATTTTCTTTCCTTTTTAAGTTTATTACTTTTATCATCACGAACATCGTCTGCATCAATACTTTCACGGATTTTGTCTTTGCGTTTTTCTTTTTTGTTACTGTGCCGTCTATTTTTTTCTCCATATTTAAGTTTGATATCTCCTTCTATGGCATCGCTACAATTGTCCATTTTAAATTCTTCATCGGAAAATGAAAATTTATGTTTTTTCTGCTTCTTCTTATGTTTTTTACGTTGTTCATTAGAATTTCTATTTGATGAAATGGATTCGGTTTCCGATGAAATTTCATTAGAAGTGGTTTTTGAAAAAGAAACTTTATAATCATTATCCGTTTCTAAATTTGATTTGACTTTACAATCATCGCTATCGCTTTTTCCAAACAAATTTAGTAATGAAGTTCTTTTTATTTTATCATCGCAAGAATCTTTAAGAATTACTTCGCTATCTTTACTTTTAGATAAATTTGATTCTGAATCAGACAAAATTTCTCTTTTAATCCTATTTATAAAAACGGGACTTTTACTAGATGTTCGTTTGGATGCCTCTTCGTCTGATGTGTCAGACATTATTCGAGATCTCGAATTTTTCCGTGATAATTTATTCCTAGAGTCATCTTCATTACTCGCAGCGCTGTAATAGTCATTACATTTCTGGTGATCATAATCGATATTTAACATATGCGACTTCTCTCGTTTTTTGTTATTAATTATAACGTGATCATCTTCCGAAGAACTGTCCATGGACGTCTTATGTGATTTACGTCTCTCATGTTCCGAATCACTGTCTTCGTCCCAACTGGAACGTTTCTTTTCTTCACGCTTAGCTCTACTCTGTTTTAATTGACTGAACTTGGCTTTAATTTTTTCTTGACGCTTTTCTTCCTCTTGTTTTTGCATATTTTTACACGAACGAGCTTTAACCTTGTCGTACATAGATATATATGTAGGTCCATCATCCACAATGTCGAAAATCGAGTGTTTCTTTGGTTCATCAGAATCAGAGGTATCAGAGCTTTGAGCTTGCTTACGACTCTTACGCTTGCTATTATCTATTTTCTCGTCCTTGCTCTTTCTGTCCGTTGACATACGCTTTTCACGGACCAGATCCTTCTTCTTTTCATCCGTTTTATGTTTTTTATCATCTTTTATTTTGTGTATGATTTCGGCTTGTTGAAGTGCGTCTTGTTGCATTTGTAGTTCTTGAATTTGTTGCAACTGTTGTATACGTTTCTTCTCCTTCATTTCTTTTCTCATAGCTTTTTGCTTTTCGTCTTCTTCACTAGACCGTAACTCTAAGGTAGCCAGAAAATCTAAATCATTTTGTAATACTTCATTCAGAACACTTGGGTTTGTTTCAACGTTATCTTCTTTAGGACTTCTCTTCGAATTCTTTGTTTTGTCTGAAACAATACTTTCTTTACTATCAGCATCTTTAAGTTGTAGAAATGTATCATCTGGGGGTTTTACTTGATTCTTTTTATCGTCTTTAGTTTTACTTTCTATGATTTTAGCAAAATGACCCTTGTTAAATTTTGTAGTTTTATGTCTTTCTGTACTTCGAGTATCCTTTGAATCCCTCCGTTCCGGACATTTAATATCGTTTTTACTCTTTTTACTGTCATCATTTAAACAATCCAGACTGTCTTGTGATGACATTCGCCTTTTATTCCCAATATTAGATGGCAAACTGGAGCACGAATTTAAGCGCTCTTTTCTTTTACTATCTACACCTGATGAATCAAAAGAATAGTGGCGTTGTTTTTCCATATTTTCGGCTTTTTGTTTTTGCTGCATTGAAGAACTTTCACTATTACTTTCACTCTTACTTTTGCAATGGTGGTCGGAATCTTTCTCTTCCTTAGATTCAACTTTGTTTTTATATTTTGAATCTAATTTTATTGCATCTAAAGTTTTAGTCAGAGCATCTTTATCGAGTTCTTGTCTGTTATGAATTTCATTACATAATTTCTGTTTCGCTCGTGTGTCATCTCTAACATCATTACTATCGGAATCTCGCAATTTGGTGGAATCATGAGAAGTTCTTGACGCTGCAGAATCGGTGGAGTCTTTCCGACAGAGATCTCTCGGAGATTCGTCTTTAGAAGATTTACGGCTTTTAATTGGATCCGACTCTTTCTTATTGTCACGTTTTAAATCGGTATCTTTTTTAAGCCGATCGTGTTTATGTTTATCTTCCCTTTTCGTCTTATTAGTAGATTCTAAATCAGAACTATGCTTCGCCCTATCTTTGTCATGTCTATCTTTTCTATGATTTTCATGACGAAATGATTTATCCTCTACATGTTTTACTTTGTCAGATTCCCGATGTTTGTCTTCGGTCTTTTCTTGTTCTTTCTCTACTTTCTTATTTATTCTATCCGTATGCGATTTGTGAGAATTTGCTTCGTCCTTGGATTTTTTATCCCTATCGTTTTTTTCAACTCTATTATTCTTTGAACTTTTTGCTTTTTCTCTGTCATTGTCATGTTTCTCTTTTTCAATTCTCTCTTTGTTTGTCCTACCTTTATCACGTTCAGTCTTCATGCTATCATCGTATTTTTTTTCAGTTTCCAAAACTTTTTTATCTGCGTGAAAAAAAATATTATTGACAAGCCTTAACTTATCGTGAGATTTATCATTTTCAATATTTTCCTTTTCTAATTTATCTTTTTGAAATGAATCTACGTGTACATGGTTTTGTCTTTCTCTTTCATTTCTTTCAGCATGCTTTATTTCATGACACGTGATCTCGGGTGTTTTAATAATGTGATCAATGGTGTTAACTGAATTTAAATGTTTTGATGCATTAATATGAAAAGAAAGAATTTCCTGATCAATGTGATTTTGAATATTATTGTCCTTGAGCTTTTCAATTTCGTTTTTTGTTTGAATATTAATTTCTTCAGATTTACTTTCGTTGACTATTTTAGATTTTAGACCAACTTTGGAAGGCAACTCATTTTTGTTACTATAATCGCCTTCAATAAAACTACATTCTTTTAACATAGATTTTTCTGATTGAACAATCTCTGGTTTATTGTTTTGAATCCAAGAGGGTCTTATTTTATCTCCAGTAGTAATTTCTAATTCCGATTTAGGTATATTACTACTTTCTGACGGTACACAGTTCTCAACAGTATTATTACTCGATTTTTGCAACACTTCTTGACTGGGCAACTTGTTTGCCACACTTAAAGCTTCTGTGTCCTGAGATCGTCCTAGGGCCTCTGGGCAAGTGCTTGTATTGCCATTTAAATTGTCGCGTAAAGCTTCTAAAATGTTATCTGCATCGACACAGTTAAAACTTTTTTCCTCTTCTTTCATATAACACGAAT
>DWFV01001097.1:0-11956 GCA_018246775.1 Parelbella machaon machaon
TGATGGATAAGATATGTTATGACGTTCATTAAGTGTATTTATATACCTTATAATGAATAAAAACTTTTGAATTTGAACACTACGATGAGTGAAAGTGAACTGAAAGTAAAAATCTTTTATAACTTTAAGGAAAAAGATAATTTGGATTGATATTCGTCTAAAAACAACAGGCATTCTGGGATGTTGAAGGATTATGGTGGATAGCAGTACCTACTACTTAGGTTACTGATACAAAAAAAAAACAGAAATATCTGAAAAATTGCGGTCATGGTAGTTAACAATATCATAAGAGTGTCAATTTTCGAAGAATTTATATATTTTTTTTGTAATCACAATAAAAATTGTGATATTTTTTTTTGTTTTTCTCGAGAATTCATGGCAGGATCGTCTGGTGCCCGCTTATCGTTGAGTTTTGGGACACCCTGTATATTACAGTATATTAATATATATTGCGCCGTCTGTAACGGCCTTAATATTCCTTAATCGTTTCTACTTGACTCTGCGCAAATTACAGAATTCAGCCTAAAAGACGTAGGTACGTTACACTTTTGCCATTGTTTTTTTTTTATAATTAGGTATTCTAACTTTAGCAGCAGTCACTAGCTCATCCGGCAACACGCTAGACGCATTTACAGCAATACGAGGATCTTAATATAATTTGCTTACTAATTCAATAACTGCTGAGACTTACCTATATACAAATGAATTTTTTATTCATGCTAAGTCTCATAGAATCTTATGTAGAGAACGAAGCGTATCACACATTCTTACTGACCCGAGGCACTTTTTCTACATCATCTCTGATTTCATAGAATACTGACTCGCCTATCCGACCATATTTGATCCATTTGGTCAACAAAAGTTCAATTGACAACTTAATAAAAAACTGCGAGGACTCAATATTATACACACGCGAAGAAGTGTTTACCATTCAAATCAATGATACACGGTGAAGGTTAAGCATAACATTTCATCTATACAGCCGTTCCGTCTGAGGCGTACGTGTCGCCACAATAGCTTTAAACCAATAAACTATGATTTAAACATTTTCAAAGTAGAGAAAAGAGACGAGTGTTGCAGGAGCACACGGCAGTGTCCTGTGTCTACATTGTCTTTGATATTAACGTTATTAAGAGCGGAGTAGCAGAAACGCAGCTAGAAGATTTATCTATTGAGGTGAACTGGAAGTCATCGAGTGTCAGCTTGGATAACTGTATTTTATTTAGTTTTTAGTCCTTGCTTATGTGTAAAGCAAAAAAAAAAAAAAAAAAAAATTCTGAGGTGAGGTGAAAAAAAATAAAAAAGAATTTTTTCTGACCAGCGTGGCAGACTATGGCCTTAACCCTCTCAATATGGGAGGAGACCCATATTCCAACAGTGGGATGACAAATGGGTCGATTATTATTATTATTTTATGTGTAATGGTTTGGCGTAAGGGCTTCCAAGCCCAAACCTACCTCACCTATGCACCCTGCTATACAACAGAGGAAGTTATGGGGACCGGCTAAGCGCGGTATGGCGCAGTCCATGCCCACCGATGGACAACAGCGTGGGCGGTCCGAGAAGCTGTGCCTTGCGAGCCCCCACCTGCATGCCAGTGCACCAAGTGCACAGGGGTCCTTGTTAGAGGAATCCTATATTCTGTGTATGTGGGGATTATAGATAGGTACTCTTTTCGGGGTGGTCTATATTCAGCAGGACTTAGACAAGGTGATGACGATGATGAAAATCGTGTCTTTAGTAAAAATCCGTTTATTTAATCGACAACAAACGGCAAAGAAGTCTCCTTAAAAGATTTTGTCCGTGAATTGTCGGCTGTCACGAATTACTACTCTGCATATGAAAATAAAAATTAAAAATGTTTTATAAAACTTACCAACAACTAATTATTAATGCTAAAAATAATTAGTTATTTTTTATTGGATCGGAGTCTGGATTTGTGCCCGGTGTATGGCAATAGGCTCACCACCTTTTCCATGGAACTTAAACGTAACTGGTGAAATATGGGAGTGTACTGCACTCCGCCTACTCCTTGAGGATTACAGGCGTGATATTAGGTTTTGTTTTTATTTTTTATTGACGCCATTAATTTGTCTGTTTTGGCTGATAATTGTATTATGATATTTATATATTTTTTCTCCCAGCTATCGCGGCAATTATCTTTCACGTATTATCTGACTGACTCGGTGCTGCTAATGTACGCTGCCTTGATAATAATAGTATATAGCTATAGCAATAGTATATAGCTGTTAATAAAAATATTCTACGCTGTTCATAATATTGTTGTAAGTCACACGATGTTAATATATGCTTTAATGTCAATATACGCTGCTAATAAAATAATAATAAACGCTTTTAATAATTATATTTTACACTATTTATACTTGACCGCTTCGTTGGTCGAGCGGTTCCAAGCGCGACTGCCGATCGGGAGGTCCTGGGTTCAAATCCCGGGTCGGGTGTTATTGGAATTTTCTAATTTAGAATTTCTAGTAGTGACTCGAAGTCTGGATCTGTGCCCGGTGTGTGGCTATAGGCTCACCACCTATATCATGGGACTTAAACGAAACTGGTCAAACGTGGTAGTGTGCTACACTCCTCTGCCTACCCCTTTGGGGATTATAGGCGTGCTGTTGCTATTCATAATCGCTGCGAATAGACATGGTTTGTAAAAAATGATAGTTTAACAAGGCCTAGTATTTTATACACCGTGATAATGTGTCATGCTCGCAGTTCGGTTCGTGGAACACAGGGCTGATACATACGAATTGGGGATAAATGTGTAGGTAAATATCCTTGTGCGTGTAGATTGTGAACGATTGAAGTTTTTTAATGGCCATAAGCCTGCGTTTGACTGCAATCCCATCTGATTGTAATGGTGTTTATTCACTGTTGCCTTGAATAATTCCAGGTCGTTCGAATCCGACTAGAGACGCTAACAGGGACTCCCACTTTTTGACAGTCTGAAGTAGAAACGACATAGCGGAACGTTTCGTCCCGTTCAGAGGAGTGTTTAAAAGATATGGGTGGTCTGCCGTACGTCTGGTACGATTAAAGCTAATAGAACTTAGCTATGGAGCTCCTGTGTACATTCGTTAAAATTTATCATTAAATCAAGTCAATCATCACAGTAAGTTATAATAGTTAGGCAGTCAAATTAATCAGGCAGTTCATCTGTTTAGTTTGGGTGTAATTATAATATTAGCCCAAAAGAAAATGTAATATCATTCGTCTCCTCTGCAACACAACAGCTGCGGGAGCCGGGGATTGCAGACCAGCCCTGTGCGAGCCTACGATCTCGTATCAGCACGAGCTGACTCACTTCCTTTTTATTATTCGCTACTGTTTTCGATCGTAATGTTCATTTTGATTGTGTATTGAGGAAATAACTTATTTATTTCATAAAATAGGTCAGATACCGGGTGATGGCGGAGTCAGAAGCCTTCTTAAATGTATGCATATGTAGGTATATGAAGTCAGTAAGGATAGATTATTTGGTAATGAGTGCTCCCTGAACTTAGCGTGATTATGTGGTAATACTAGTAAAAAGTTTTATTGGTTAAGGACAGTACGACTGGATGTTCTCTTGCGTATGGTTAAGTGCCTCGTTGGTAGAGTGGGTGTGAGCGCAATTGCCGATCAAGAGATTCTGTGTTCGAACTCCGGGTCGTGTACTATTTAATTTTTTTTATTTAGAATTTCTGGTGGTGACTCGGAGTCTGGATCTGTGCCCGGTGTATGGCAATAGGCTCATCGCCTATTCCATGGGACTTAACGTAACTTGTGAAGTTTGGGGGTGTATTACACCCCTCTGTGTACCCCTTCGGGGATTACAGGCGTTACGTTACGAGACTTAATTGGAACTTTGAGAAACAGACTACTGCTATTTCAAAGATTAATTAAAAATCTTTGTTATGGCAGATTATTTCACTAACTTCCTAGGGCGGGAGTGAGGTTATTTGTAAATACGACTCTCGTTAAAATGATCTTTTAAAAGCCACGAAATTATTAAACTAGTATTTAAAGGTATTTAAAAAAAAAACATCTCATTTCTTTTGTTTACCCACCTACTCCTAGCGAAGCGGACAACTAATTAGCTAATTTATTAGTATATTTTACACCATTTATAACTTATTATGGGACAACTTAACAAAAAGAAATGACCTGTGTAAATCATAAGGTGTAATAAATTAATCTGTTTTCAGAAACGTGCACTAGCCGTCTTATCCACTTATATTTATTATACGACACATTTAATACAATAGTCGAAAAATTATAGATGGACATTGGGACAGGTACCATAACATGTACGTAGGTGCACGTATATTTGTATACATGTAATGTAGTTACGACTATTATATCAAATGGCCTGGCCTCTTGCCAGATGGGTAGAGTCCCGAGTCCCAAACACCTGAATCCTTACAGGTCTAGCGCGCTTCGATGTACATTCAAAGCTGGCTAAGCATTGACCACTCCTTGGGTGTTGCAAACGTCCGTAAGCAACGGTGACCACTTACCGTCAGGTGGCCCGTCTGTCTTTTTGCCAGGCTACATATTAAAAAAATCATCACTTTCTTCATACTTACCTGCCGGTTTTGGAGTTTTCAGACTCCGCTGTCAGTCAGTATCTGACCTATGTGGTGAAAATAGGTATACAGATACATATACCTTTAAGTATATACATATCCCTTTAAGATTCCAGGGAATCGTAGGAGGCGAGAGTGGGATCATACCAGGAGGTGGGCGCAGCGTCTTCCTGTGTAATACAAAGACCTACTATGGTCACCAACTCGTAATGCAAAGCGTGGTGACTATGGCAAAACCCCCAATATACAGATAATGATGTTTCAATCACGGGATAGAATAACAGAAGTAGGTAATTGCGATGGCATCGACTCGGCTTACTCGTGCCACATTTCTAATTTCGGGCGTGTATTTTGAGATGTTTTTAGTATCGCAAAATTGGTCCAATTTGCCCGTTATTGTGTTCGCCGGCATACTTATCTCCTACCGATATACGTTGGCATATTTTATACACCCGTAATGAAGCGGGTTCAGCCGGCGTCGATAAATTAATGAAACGATTCATCACATTCTGTACAATACTGCCTTATTTAGTAAGACGACTGTACCTATTCTTACAAATGTTTTTATGGTCTGGTAATACGCACTTGGTTAGCGTGCCAAACTATGATCTTAACTCTCTCATTCTGCGACAAAACCGGTGTTCAAAAGTGGAACTGCAAAAGGAGTTATGTTGATGATAGTTTTGTTACATTCTTTGGTCCAATTACCCGAAAACAATGTTGAGGATATTTGCGTTAAAATTAACCAAAAATTGCGAGCATTTACATACGTGTTTTGGGATGAATTACTGCCAAAATTGTTATAGGTCAAAAATGTTTTTATTTTAAAAAGATATAATATCGCTTACTCACAATTCGAAATTAATTAATATAGGTAAAGCAGTAAACATCGATATGAATTCTACACTTTGGACTGTTGGTGTTGCCATGTTAACAAAGGTAGATATATCAAGTGAAATAAAATATTCTGTTTGTGTTAAACTTTATTGTAATAACATCTAAACATGTTCGCTGTTTAGTAATATTATAACAGCAAACAAACGACTAATGTTGACCAATAAAGTAGTTGATTGAGATGAAACCTGTTATATCAAGGACGGTAGGCGCGCTCGTCATCATCTGGAAGAAAAAAGCTTTTATCAGTGACATAATTTGCTATTTTAACTTATAAATAGAAATCAAGCGAATTCACTTAAGATCTGTTCTTGGCTTTGACACCTACGGTGACCGATTATGTGCGTGTGCGTGCGTGTGAATAAATTAAAATAAATCATAGATAAAGCATTAGAGTTATTTCGCACTAACTTCTTAAGTATAAGGTAAGTAATTCATCATTGGCACAGTTAGAATAATTTAACTGTAAATGTAGTTAGTTTTACTGAAGTCAACGTATTTAACAGTCATCATCATCAATTCTTTTATTGTTCTTTTGTTGGGCCTCCTCTCGGGATGAGAATTTATTATTTCATATTTCAGTTTAAAAAGATTATATCTTCTTAAACTGTATTGTTCATAATAATATTAGAGAAAGATAACAAATGGCGAGTACAGTAGATGAAGCATTCTCTCCCTGCTAACCGTTCATTCTCTACTAACTAAACTGAGATATACAATAGCGGATATTATAATTTTTCTTTAGTGAACACAGAAAAAAAACAACGCAATTAGCCCTTGCTACAGTTACCTACATCAGTACAATTATTAGTCTATTGGTTTAGTGGTTAATGAAGTGGACGATGCGCCCTAGGTTGTAGGTTCAATTCCCACTCAGGGTGAATATTTGTGTGATGGATGTAAAAAAATCCATATAAGTATATATTTATACGTACACATAACGTGATCAATTTATTAGCCGTCTGTTTCCATAACATAAGCACTATTCAAGCCCGCCTTGGGATCAGGCGGTGTGTGAACATGTCTTTAAAAGAGTGTTATATTAAAGCTAACCTGTATAGAATCCAGGGCAGTACTTGATGGTGTGCGCGCGGTCGCCGGTGGCGCCGCAGCGCCGGCACAGAAGGCCGCGAAGCACGGGGCAGCGCACGCGGCCCAGCCCGTCCTTCAGACAGTGCGTCGAGTACCACTCGGGCGGCTGGCCGTTGCTCTTGCAAAATCTGCACTCCTATAACAACGGATCTTTTCGCAATTACACAATATTTGATTCAATAATGACAAAACAGATGTACAACTCGAATATTGATGGACGCAGGTGCCGGAGGAGATCAAAGCTCGCTTAACTTGACCAAATAGATCAGATAAAATCTGATGGGGGAGTCAGAAGGCTTCCATAATAGCGTGGGTGTACAGAGAGAGGTATATATGTAGACGAAGCACATCCGATCTGTTAGTGTAGAGATATTTAGTATTCGGCGCTCTTTTCTAACCTGCCGTAAAATTATTAACTGGGTTGGCAAATGGAACTTGTATTTATTACAATTACATATTCACAAATTAAGTAAAATATTTTAGACATTCGAATATTATTTAAATATTCGAATTTATTATATTATATTTTATATTATCTTAAGAAGGCGGCTGGTAGTCGCTGGACGAGATCTGCGGAGGATCGAGTGTTGTGCCACACCCTGGGAAAGGCCTATGTCCAGCAGTGGAACGGAAAAAGCTGACTTCTGATGAATATTACAATTTACAGAAAAAGTATAAATAATAAAAAAAATATATTCATTCACCACTATCCGTTAATTGCTCTAATTATTCTTGTTAGTTATAATCAACTGGGGGATCTCAACAATGGATATTTATTAAAAACAAAACATATTTAAATATTTGTTTTGGAAATCTCTTCAATTATGTTAATCTAATAATGGTTATAAACATTTTTATAAAAAAGAAATATTTCCAACATAACTATATAAACGCAATGACGCCATCTTTGGATTTAACTTTTGTATCTACTCATAAACACTTTTGCTAATTTAACTTTAACTTTAACAGAAATTTTTTGAGTAAAAATTGAGGTAAAACTCGAGTAAAAAAACATGGATATATTAAAAGATTCTACATAATGCAGCTGTTCAGGTGTGCAAATGTCAAAATTAAATGAATTAATGATTCTTATTCAATATCATATCATATTTTTATATTTGTACTACTTCATATTAAAATAAGGCATTAAGGTATAATGAAACAGACACCAAACGAGTTATTTCTTTAATATTTAATATCCACTATAACACATTTATATTTTTAAATAGCATATATGTAGGTACATATTTTTTTCTTAAAATGAGTCTCAAGTCCTTTGCTGACTTTGGAATCTATGTTAGTGCGCCGTGATTGTTCCCCAAATAAGGCAGCGTTTATTAGACTAGCGTCACATCTATACGAAGCGATTTACTCAATGTACAGTACGTTATTAGGGTAGCGCCACATACAAAACGACATAGATAATATATGAAAACTTACCATGTGTTTCTGAACAGCGAGCCGTTGTTTGCGCAAAGTGTCCACGTATCTCAACAGCAGTTCAAACTGCTCGGTAGATAAGGACTGGAGAGCGGCTCGCTGCATTGATAACAGTGCGCTGAATCCCGTGTTCGGTTGTACCGACGCGGCTAGAACATACAACACGCAGAAATCAACTTGGCACTTGCCAGGAATGCGCTTCCCTCCCGCCCTCTGCCTTGCCCACCAGAGCCTACCGCACCGTCAGCAACTTGGCTATGGCTATATCAAGAGTGAGATTTTCCATACTTAAATAAATGTAAAAACATAATAAAATTGCACAAATGCTTTTTATGCAGTAAGTAGCTCGCTGTTACGTCGTCATAGCGAAGTGTTTACCTAACTTCTGCGAGTTATACATGTTTATGAGATTATCTTATTGTTAATAAGACGATAGGTATCGACATATTTTTAAAGCAATCCTTTGTATTTTGTAACGTTTTTATATTGACATTTGTACTGTTGTTTCGGTCAGTATTTCCTTGACACGTTTACCCGTAGTTTATTAACACATTAAGAGTGTAACAGCCAGGTCACAGCTTATGTAGGGACTGCAGCCCATTATTGTCAAGATATTTGGCATTCTGTTGTCGCTGCCTAACCCGTTAGGGACCTAACGCAACAGTATGAGAATAAAATGTTGTTAAGGAAAACGGTGAAGTTAGATGTTTGGCAGTAGACAGAACTGACATAAGAAGCAGTGTAAATTAGCGCGTACTGCGAGAAGTACGCACTTACTTGCGTTTTGACTTAAATAAAGTTTAAATGTTTAAACTTTGCAGTAACCACTTGAAGCGTTCCTTTCAATAATATCAATCATCAATATGCAGCGAATATACTTATAACGTCAGTATACGTACTTGGTAAGGGCATGGGGATATAATAATAATAAATGAGTTAGACATTCGTGGCAAATGAACAACTGCGCAAAAAAAAATCACAAGCCTATAGCGAGTATTATAAATTGTGACTCAATCGGTGCACTACTTGAGAGCTAACAATCTAATTGTTACCTAATGGTCTAACTCAAGCTATTTAACCACAACAATTCAAACAAGAACAATTCACCCTATTTACTTACAATACAAAAAAAATAAAAATTTTTTTAGAATAACCGTTTTTATTTTACCGATGTCAGATAATGTATATAGGATGGGTTATTTGTTTAGGGGCTAGATGTACTTATTGCTAAGCTGATAGTTGTGGGTTCAATTCCCAGGCAAGACAGACATTTGTGCGTTAATCACGAATTTGTTTCGTTTGTTTTTATTTGTAATACAAAGTTATTTCAACGCTTGTAGACTGAAAGCTATTTTAATCCTATTCCCGCTTCAATAATACAGTAATCTACAGGCTAATTATTTATATGCCCTATTCAAAATTATACTGATGAAAATATATAACCTTATTGAATTCTAGTTTTGCTTAGTTTTGGCCTTATGCCTTTGAAATTCAGAGAATTATAGCTTTATATTGCGACCTGCTATTTATGGCCCTTTTGTCGTAGTCTAAGGGTGGTATTTTTTTGAATATCCAACAAATCATGTATGTGAATGATATTTGTGAAAAATGTTATAATTGGTAATCATTTCCAGTTCAAATACAACTGTTTTTCACCCACAGTCCTACATCATTATCATTAGACTCCACCAACTTCTAATGCTGGATCTAGGCGTCTTCCAGCCATACATAATCAGATAACTTCCAAAGCATTGACCTTTAACAACTTATTACAAGATCCAATCAATAGTTAACAATATGCCAAGTATATTTTTAAATAGAGGGGAACGCTGCGGTCTATCAGGGACTGCGCAGATCAGGGCTGGTCTCAGCGTACTTTTTGTCCCTTTGTGTATAATTATAACAGGCACAACACAGGATTAACAGGCTTTGTGTATAATTATAACAGGTGAGTGGTCACCGTCGCCCATGGCATGTGAACACAAGAGGATTTGCTAATGCTTTGCCGGCATAATGGATTACTTATAACTTAATTACACAACATATTCAAGGGACTGAAAAAACAGCGTATAAGTCTTCCAATGTTGGACATAAAAATCTATTGTGGCACATATAAAATATCGTGGGAGTGTACTCCCCTGCAAAGCCTTATAATAAAAGAAAATTCGTGCGTTACAATTTCGCTATAAATTCCAGTATTCATTTTCGTGCATCGCGGGTTTGTTTTTCGCGGGTAAAAGTCCCTGGTCTGCGCAAGCCCTTACAGGCGGTGGCGGGCGACGCTGCGCGGTGAGTCAGCAACTTGTATATATCAACTAGTGTAACATTAACTAAAAACATTATACAATCACTGTTTCCGAACGAAACAATGTTGCGCGCGCAGCGAGCGGAGCTTTGCTGCTCCCATAACCGTTAAACACACCTATTATTTACCTTCCAATCATGCACCTTGATTTGTTATTTTATTATTAACCGTTTACAATGTATAAAGAACTGTTTACGTTTTCAGCACGAGTCAGTTTGTATGTCGATACAAAGTATGCCTTACTGAATATGCAACAAAGCGGCGGAAGGAATGTAGTATTAAGCATAGTGATGAAGTAAGCAGGATGACGGTATACTTCGGTAATAATAGTTATTATTACTATGAAATATATGATTAGGACTGCTCGTTCATAGGATAGGCAGAGAGTATCGTGCGCCAAATATTTCTATTAGCCTAAACCGAACTTGTTTACATTGTTTTAGCTCAATATAACATCAGGTATAATGTATTTGGATTTTAGGCCACATACTTAGACGATTTCAGTTAGTTTAAAAAGTTTAAATTTCCAAACCCTTATGTTGATTGATAGACTGATGAAATTGCCATGGAAGGCCAAGACTTATCTATCTTGACTAAATAGGTTAGATACTGGCTCAAGGGGGGGTCAGAAGTCTACGAAACAGAGTTTTGCATATAAAATAAGTCCATCAAAATTGAAAGTTTAAATATATCTAGCACTCGATGCTCTCTTCTTACCTCGTAATGATTTGACATGACGATGTAATAACAATAATAAAAAATCAAATAATAGATTACCGGTATCGGTGATCGATGTGACATCATCATCGGTAGTGGATGTGTATGCGGCGTTTGCACGGCAGTGTTCCGGGGCCGTGTCGATCGTCACCTGCGCTTCTATCACCGCGGGGTCCAGCTTCACGGCCAGCAATGCATCTGTGTGAGCCGTGCACTTGATAGGGGAGCGGTCATAGATAGATAATACCTTCATTGTTATTCTTATTATGATAGTGTTATGAGCAATAGGTCCTAACTCTTAGGTTCGATATCGAAGTCGGCCAAAGTATTATAAGGTCGTTTTTAACATGGAGGTCCCAGTAGCATCGCGGGGTGTGACTTATATCCCGTATAATTCAAAAAGCTGACTCCCTATTCCATCCGACCTACAACAGGTGAAAGCGGAAGTACTACATTCCTCTGCCTACCATTTGGTGGAAATACAAACGTGATTGTTACGTTATGCTACACGGACGAGATTCCTAAGATGGCTGCGGCCGTCCGAGCCGATGACGTGACCCACGACCGCTCGAGAGCACAGCGAGTATTGGCAGCCGGAACCATTTGGTGCGTGTAAGACGTTTTTAGTTTGTTGACCAAGTACAGATTCGTTAGTCGAAAAACACGGAATTACACCAATCGAGGGCGACGAACCTTGGGGCCCCTTAGATTCCGTTCAAGTAAACATGGGGTCCTTGAACCCCATGACACGAGACCACGAGATGACAAGCAATATATTAATACACAACACGGTCTAGCTTGCTCGGCCCGCTTTCAGCCTTGAAGGGGACAGCGTCACCGATCAGGCGTGCGCTGCGGTACCGGGGCAGGCACGTGGACGGTAGCGGAGGAAGGAATATTGAACCTGAGAAGTGTGCAGTCT
>DWFV01001098.1:0-11952 GCA_018246775.1 Parelbella machaon machaon
CCTGCAGGGATCTTATAGGCTTAACAAGCTTTTTCTACATTTGTGACTCTCTTAATACGCACGCCGGTTTCGAAGACGACTACACAATTTTCTACACAAGTATGGAGTGTAGAGTGAAGAGTGTAGAGTAAACTAAACAAGGATGGAGTGATAAAACAATTCAAATAAACATATGCCCAATTAGCTTTTAGCGAAGTTGTCCACATATCTTCTAGCGATGCGCCCGTGACAGCTCGATAAGAAACTGAAATATTAAAACGTGTAAGAGTGGTTTTAAGAGGATAATAAAGTTTCGTTTACCAACAGAGTGAAAGTTCCGGTATAAATTTTTTATGCATTGAAAAACTAAGGTCGTTAAAAATAAGGGGTCTCTTGGTGCCGTTAAACAAACTGCGCGTATATGAGAAAAAAACGGCTCATCAAAAAGGATGAGTAATTCAAAAAAATATATAATAGAATATGTTAACGGTCTTTATGGACACGCCCAAATTTAATTTCCCTTTTAAAATGAAAAGGGCCATTCATCGAAATAATTGTTTGAGCATATGGCGCTGTCAATTTTCAATGGAGCTCGTTCCGATAATTATTTTATTTGGTAGGTTTCGATGTGTCGTTGGTATAATATGGGCGATCCGATTTTTTGTCGGTTGGCTCTAGTCTATAAGTGGTCTATTTTGTGTGAATGAGTGAATTTGTGGGGTGGCTGACATCGGTGAACCTAACGACTTATGTGTTACAATATGTTGCTGACTAAAATACCTCGTAATATATAAAAAAATCCAGGCCCCTTCGTAAAAAAAAGTCAAACTGTGCTGAAATATTCTTCAGTTTTATCCGAGCTTAAAAACAAAGGATGTCTAGGTCTGTGAAATATAATCCATGTCTTATACTTTGATTTCAACAAATGATGGCAAAAATATCAATAGGGCTTAGAGGGAGGGTATTACAATATTACTCGTTTAACATAAACCCACTTTTATAATCATGTCATTTATTTTGTGTGCTATCTAAGTAACTAAATGGAAATCTCATAATATAATGTAGCTTTTTGTACCTACGCCCGATATTATAATGTTTTTATGTTATGATTTCTCAGTAAGTGAATTATGTTAATTCTTTATGAGAAATTTAGTTCTTCTTAATCTGAAAAAAATATATATATAATTATGTATCGTATATAGCAATAAATATAAAGCTCTCAGTCGGGCTTCCATAAAAGTTACTTTTATATTTAAAAGCAAATGAATTCTAGTAGTAATGGCAGTGTAAGACCAGTGTGAGTTGCGCATTACAGAATTATCATAATAAATTGTAATTTGATGCCACGGTGTTTGTCACAATAAACTTTCCGGGTGTCACGGAACTGCTGCCGTTCCAGCAGTGTATAATCTATACGGGCTATTTCTTATCCACTTACATTTTATTACCTTTATTACTTAAAGTATTGTTCACTGATTCCTACCATGGATAAGTTTTGCAATGTTTCGATACGCGTTGCGAAAACAATTTGTTTCATGATAAGTTATTTTGATTGGATTATTTTGTTACAATCGCTGTGGTATTTCAACCGAGAAACTTCATCATAGAGTGACACTGTTTTGACGCCATTCCGAGCGTAAATTAGATACTGACTTTGATATTTCATCAGCATCATCCCGTATTATTGGACCGCAGTGATTGTAAATTGCCGCGGCATCCGAGCTCGTTAGCGTTTTTGATAGATGACGCCCGGTCGTTTGTTGAATTTGTTCTAACACTCGCGGCCCTTGTAAAAACACACGGTTCGACAACGAGATATAAATGGGCACTCCCCTCGGCTATCGAAGTTAACGAGCCACCGTATAAATAACGAGAGCCCAATATATCATAACTTTAGCATACACCGATTCACTAGCTTCTTCGCGACCGTTCTTTATGCAGATGTAATAGAATTGTAAATTGGACTCCACCCGGGAGAAAATATCGCACCCGCGAAATCTTGACGAAAGGTACGAGCAATAAATAGTCCGCGTTATTGTAAGTGATTTATTACTGCATATTAGAATATAATTTAAAGCGGCAACACGCCAATTTGTGTAGTCATTATTCAATAATCATGACGTCGAGCTTATGAATTTCACTGCAGCGTTTTACACTTTAGCACTTCGCCGGGCCGATGTAAGGCGCCGCCCAATAACACAACGGTCGACTATTTTGACGAAGGCCGGTCACGTTTCGTCGATACTCACCATGAGAATATTTGTTTTTTATTGTGCGCCCGCCGTCGACTAAAAATTGAAGTGTAATTTTACTTTTTAACCGGTACCTGCCCCCTTTCGTTCCGCTCGCCTTGAGTGATGGTTATCATAATTGGAGAGAGGGTAGGTGAGCAGTGTGTGCCGCCTGCGAGATGGCGGTGGGCGTGGGCACGTGACGAAAAATTCCCATTGCACTCACTACCTCGGAACTTTTATTTATCTAAGCCACTTAATCTGCTTTACAGAACCACACATTTTGTAATCAGGTAAAAAGTGATTTCGTCAATCAATGACAGTAAAAATATTTTTATTTCTCATTTATCTACAATGATTTTTCAAAGTATAGAAAATAAATAATATAATTAAAATTTTGAAAACAATATTTTTTACTTTATATAAAAAATCACGAAAATATATGCATTTTACCACCTATTATTTTGTAGCAGGTGCAAGATTTCTGATGTATAAAATCAATAAATTATCAGAAAAGAAATACGAATCCTGGCTAAGTAACATAAAATTGAATTATAGCGACAAATATAAATAATAACCTATCTTAGTGTGGGTAGTTAATCTCAAAGGTCTGGGTTCATAATGCAGCATCTCTATTTCCTTGTTATTAAATCCGTGGAGCCTTTCGTGAATCTTCTAAAGCAATACAGGTGTTTGCCTTCACAGATATGCGATAAGAGGTGTCCGGTAACTGTAATTGAAGTAATTGATTGCATTACCAATGAGTATTTCCATTACTGTTATCAGTGCGCGCACATGTCGTGTCGCGGCCGTGGCTTATACAATGGTAAGATTAATAATACGGACGTATCGGCACCGGGCCCGTTATGCGGGCGACGCGAGTGATCTCGGAGCCTCGGACCGACAAGGGCGGAAGAGATGGACCGGATAATAAAGTATCAACTCGCCGTGTCGTAACTCAATATCGGCGACGTCGAAATTGTTGCTCGCGTCGTTGTGCTAAATCGTACACAATGCCTCGTAGATGGTAATTGGCCGGCCGGTCTAATCGTCCTATTTAAATAATAACATACGTGTGGCTAGTTCCAGTCTATCGTTTTCAAGCACGCGAGCCTAGGCTGCTCTCAGATAGATTTTACCTCGCAAGTTAAATTTTATCAGGGTTCCGTAGGCGATGTCAAAACGAAATATTTAATTTACACCCGACCGTTCGCGTGTCACAGTCGTTGTATTCTAAGATTGTTGTCACTATGTAGAAGTAATTTGGATGGTAGATGATTTATATAAATCGCTGTATAATAGTGTAATTAAATATAAAAACTGGGCATGACACGCATGTACTGGAGTGTGAAAAAGAATGTCAAAGTTAACTGTATTCGATATTCATTATAGGTTTTACTAGAATGACAGAATTTCCAAATGACTATTTAATCGAAGTTAGAAATAATGAACCTTTAATTTATAGGTGTTTCTGTAGGCCTGATGAATAATTTTCTCCGTCCCCTTACATTCTACCATTCTGAAGTTCAAAATGTTGGGAAAAATATGGTAATAGAACTTGAAAAAAACACGGAAAATTTCTCTTAATTATATATGATGTTTATGTAATTCTATGGTACGGGATATCTTCGGTTGCACTTTATTTTGAGTTTATTAATAAAATAAAATTTTGAATTTAGTATTCGCTAATCACAGTTACCCATAAAGTTTTTTGAAATATAATTAAAAATACAGACTTAGATCTGTTTTCTGCTGTTAAAAAAAGGTTGAAAGTTAAAATAAAGTATTCAGTTTATTATTCATTTTAATTTTAAATTATAAACGATCGTCTCGAGTACGAAACTCTACTATAAGAAGCCCGACACGCACTTGACCGCACTGTTAAAATAGGTTCTTCCTCATTGATTTTTTATCATAATTGTCTGTTAAAAAATCAGTTTGTGTAAAAGCATGATTTGATTTTTTATGGAATTATTATTTTGTTATAATGCTTACATTCCTTTAACGAATTACTTTAGAAAATTATAACAATTAAATTTTTTTTGAATTAAAGATGTTAGTTAGATTAGTTAAATGAAATTAAATGCAGAAAATCGTCGTGAGCGATTATAGCGCCAAATTGTGATTATATTTATATACAACGATTTTTCAAAAGTCAAGTTATATATGTGCCGATATTTTTTCACAAACTTTTTCATTACTAACATTTCGATTTTTGCTATAACTGATATTCCGACTTAATTAATAACGCTTTATCCAAATGAAAAGTATTGTTCAGTGTTCAAAGAATGGTTTCCACAAGTACCTAGGTACGATACCATGTTATGTATTGGACACGAACTGTTACGCCGATGCCGTGATCAGCACGCACGAAGAAACGCTTCACGCGCTGCAAGGAATTGTCGCCTACTAATCCTTTTCATTACCGTCTCGTTCACGACACACACCTTGCTCACCACGTCCCCTCTTCGCATATTGCTGTCGTGATGCACCTAGCAATTTGTCATTGAAGTCTCGTGCCGTTAACGTGTCGATGCGCATTTTAATATATTACTTTACATTCAGCGCCAAAATTGAAAACATTTGCAAATACTTAACACTATTAAGGGCATTAATTTACATTGTAATCGCCCGGTGGTTTAGAATTTACCATGTGTTGGATCCTGGGTTCTAATCTTTATGAGGAAACCAGTACGCCTTAGAGGTCTCCACAATATTGTCTAAGGCATGGGAAGTCTGCCAGCCGGCATGCCACAGGCCGGCGTGGAAATCTATAGCCCTCTTCTCGTTCTGAAAGAAGATTAGTGTCTAACAGTTGAGCTATAAAAAAGTGATGATTTTATAATTTTATCGCATAATATGTTGCATATAGGATACATAAATTTTTGTAATTATACTTCAATCTGGAATTTTTATTCCAATTTCAACTATAACTTGATGCTTCGGTTACAAAATTAGATGAACATAGGCTTATTTCGGTTTATCGCACTAAATACATAATGCGATTTGATTGCGGCTCGCATTTAATGTTAGAATTAATCTTGGCAATCTTAATCGATTGATTTATTAGTGTTTGTTGCGCACAGTGGGCGCGACCTAAATAACCCTTGAATACTTTATTGTTTTATTGTTATCTATTAACTCTGTACTTGCAATATTGTTGAAGAGCGTTTTCTGGCTTTTACAACCAATACAATCGGGAACGTCATAACAGTATCGATGAAATACGTACACGTTTATTGTAAGCGAAGAATAACTGTTGATTGTTTGCATCGAGGAGGCGCGGCAATTAGCGGTGTGGATAGCGAATGGAACCCTCTGGCCTCCGGGGCACCGGGAACGGAGCTGTATATGAACATTTGCATATTTATTACTGGCACGCTTCCTTAACTGGGACAATTCGACTGGCTGCGTGTATGACAAATGCGAATTCAATTCAGCTCGTATTGGTTTTGCACGGCGTGCCTGACCGGCCGCCCGCGACACATGGCTGCGTATCGCTTGCCTGACATATTGGAAGCGGGCATACCGGCGCGTACCTACTTTTTTAAAGGTTTTTTCAATTGCTTTCTAAAAACGATTCACGCCGCGTGCTGTTGACATGTGGTATTCGATTTAGGTTGCCCGCACCTCGCGGGTGCCATAAGTCTGGCTTGATCATCCATTGAAGCGTGAAATCTAGACTTTTTTTTATCCTTCTCCTAGGTGGCGATGTACATAGCTTTATTTGATATATCCATAATAAGTCTTTAATCAATATCAACCGTGGACCGTATCCACATAGATAATAGACATGGAACGAACAGTGAAACGATAAAACTAATGATAATGATTCATAATATACAATACTCGTGACGTCAATCGACCCCGCAAAACTAGTGAAAACCACCCTAAGGGGATGATAAAAGTTTAATGCTTAACAAAGCAACAAGCTTTGCGGTAGCCATTAGGTCGATCGCAAGGCGTCCGTATGTACTTAAGATGTAGAAAATTCACGTTACTGACTGCCACCAGGTGTCGCTTTATACTAATGTAGTCTTACTCACTAACAGTAGCAGTTGTCAATGCGTTCAAGCTTATAAATACCCTTTAGAAGAAGTAGCAACAGACACTAAGCGTATTTGCAAAAAATTGCTTTGAGCGAAAAAAGTGTAGAGTTCCTACTTTCAGCTCATTTCTTATACAAATATATACAAACAATTCGCAGATTTTCTGTTTGGCGGAGTTCTCACATAGCCGCCGAAGAATTCTGAAACTCCGAGTGAGTAAAATGAATGCTTTTGCTAGTCGAATTTACATAGGTTACTGTACTTCGCGTCCGTCCGCCGCGATAATGTAAGCCGGATAGATAGATCCATGTATTTTTTACTAAACGAATTATGCATGTCTAGTATGAGTGCCGCGAAATCTATTTTATTCCTGGACTCGGGATATAACTTGAACATGCTGTAGTATAGACAGTAACAATCAAAAATATATTTTATTCTTGTACAGTTCAGATATATCTCGGTGAAATTCTTAACCACCAGCCGGGTACAGTATGCAGAGTTACATCATTTCAGCAGTTTTATCAGCCGCGCTCCCGAGAGACGACGCACGGTCATAACATTATTTAAGGACACGTATCGCGCAGATAATCTAATGCAGAATCGTTATGACGCATTTATTGCATGAAATATTTGTATCCAGGCCCACGGTCACGTGTGAAATAAAGGTATTCGTAGGTACTGGGTACATGTGGACCGTACAATGTTTTGAGCATCTCTTATCTGCCCTCACAATTAAAACGGAACGTTGTTCTATGAATCTTTGACACTAATTGTAATAATTTTATCTGTTCTGGTAGGTTCAGTTGACTGCCTCGTTGGTCGAGCGGGGTGCAAGCGAGACTGCCGATCGGGCGATCCTAGGTTAAAATTCTGGGTCGGGTACAATTGGATTTTTTTCATTTAGAATTTATAGTAGTGGCTCGGAATCTGGACCTGTGCCTGGTGTATGGCAATAAGCTCACCACCTCTTAAATGTGGGGGTGTACTACACCACTCTGCCTATCCCTTCGGGGATTACAAGCGTGATGTTACGTTTAGTTCTAGTAGGAAATCTTACACACTTTTCATGTCCAGTGTAGAATAAATATTTAATTATTATCTTAAGTCACTTACTGAACTCTTAATACAAGGAAAATAAAATATTTGTCAATACTTTATCGTATTATCAATTCATTTACTGGAATGGTATACCTGAGTATAGCGTATTTGAATAAATCAACACAATTCGTTGCTTTTTGCGGCGAGCTGCGAGCTGCGGGCTGGGAGCGAGGTTGAGCTCTTGAAAAATAACGTGGCTCATTGTCGAGCTTTGAATAAAGTAAATTTTCTTTTCAATACGAACGTTGTTTGGTGTTCGCGGAACATTGTCGCCTCTCGTTGGCCGTCGGTGGGTGCCAGTACATGCCGGGACAGCCCTATTCAAATGTCAGCGTGAAGTCCGCGCGCCCCCGCCGCCCGCGCCCCGCGCCCCCGCCTCGCCCCCGCACGGATACTGAAATGTCAGTCGCCACACGACGCAATCAATTTCGCATTTGTTTGCTATGCTTTGATAGTGCTACCAACAGAGTTATCGAATCACATGGGCTTTTATTTAAGCGTTAAACAAGTAAATTAGCTAGCTATACATAGAACGGCGTTTCCTTATATGGTTAAGGTTTGAACTGGGACAGTTAAGTAATAACGTACCTACTCTCGTTGTTAAAGTTGCTAGAGAAGTAAAAAAAAATGTTCTTGTTATTGCGGAGTTTTAATATTTTGGATATTATTATTAGGATATTATCTGCGTATATCTACTTAAAACCTAGTAAATTAAATATTACATCGTAAATAAACATTATATATGATATGTGGATGCAGAGGTGCAGAGAAATAATTAAATTATAACATAGCCAGAAATTAAATGGTTATCGCTCAACCATTACTTTTAACGATGTTTATCTAAATCTTTTAACATTTAATTAATCTACCAATTAAGATATTAGTTTTCTAAGCGCAATAAGAGTTTAGATTATCGTGAACTTGCTTGAGTACAGTTTCTGAATAATTGGAAGAAACACTCCGCGGTTGCCAATTCGCGCCAATTGTCCCTCCAGCCGGCCGCTCTCATTAGCATGGCTCGATAGCGCCCAGCTATCTGCCTGCTCGGATTGATACATTGACGGTAAAGTCCTTTTTAACTGTTCCCTAATTAGTACTAGCGCAGGCTTTTAATTGATTCACTAGTTTCTTGCACTTGTTACAGCTAACATTTTACTTGTTACTTTATACATAGATGCGTTCTGACTATACTAAAGATGTTATATTACGTATTAAAAAAATTAAAGTATTCATTTCATTACATTATTTCTTATTCCTTTCACCGATTGTAGCACTAGTATATCAATTTCATTATATCGATTGAAGTTGGCGTTAAGTTGAAAAATAATCGCGGCTTTCGGATAGTATGGCTCGCGGGAGCAGAGAAGGTGCCTCCTCGGTACATAAACTAGATAACATAAGCCACCACATGCGCGCAATCGCGCGCCCGCTATCGCCCTTTAACGAGCTACGATTGTTTTTCTCAGTTCTGAATAATATTGAGCCTGAACGTCCCTAGTTATCTGATGGCGATACTTTCGCTGGCCGAACGGTACATTTAGCCGGCTAACTTACAAATGAACGGTGTGATTATGGGCGTGCGGATCTAACTCCACGATAATTTAAATGTTCTCGCTGCGCCGCGGCCCGCTGCGATGGCCACGATTACACCCATGACTTCCTCTTATGGCGAGCCTATATCAGTTGATTTTGAATAGAATTATGGACGTTGCTGTTCCTATGCGACCATTATCCGCTTATTCCTCCTTTCCTTTCTACCATTCGAAATATGTACAATAATTGAATTACATTGTTTTTTCATTATTTTGTACTGAACAGAAATGTAATCATGACTTTTATAAAGACAGACAGACATAACTTTAATATGGCTTTGACAAACAGTTTAGAATAGCTAGTCCCCTGTTAAGTCTTCAAATAAAAAACCAGTTGCAGTATCGAAATCATTTCTTAATACTTTGTAAACCATTGTTGTAAAACGTAATGAATAGATTGTGATATAGATCTGAGGCAGTTGGTAATCAAAGTGTCCAGACCCATATTGTGAGCGATATCGCTCGCCATCGGGTTCAATCAGTTAGTCAATAAATGATTATTGGCAAGTTTCGTGTAGACAGTGGGCCAGGCCGCCCGCCGCGACGCGATGCGCCCTTGCCCCGCCGACTGCGCTGTGTGCGATACGGATCTCACGTTTACCACCGGCTAAATAGCGGATAAATTAGCTAACCGTGTTAAATTAGTATAGTTAGTTAACTTTGCCCTCTCCGGATTTACTCTAGCACGTTCAACTGTGGCGAACGTTTTGAAAGAAAAGGATTGCTAGGTCTTTGAACAAGCTTATCACGACCGCGGTGCCAATCAGCAGCGTACGTAACATCACGCCTGTAATCCCCGAAGGGGTAGGCAGAGGAGTGAAGCACACTCCCACGTTTCACCAGTTACGTTTAAGTCCCATGGTGGTGAGCCTATTGCCATACACCGGGCACGATCAGCAGCGTTTCTTCGTATTTAGCTTCTGAGAATTGATTCACTGTTCGAACTCTGTTTTACACCCAATTCAATACCTCCTATATACTATGTTTCATTATTAATAGATTTGTTACCCTTGTATAAAATGTATGAATGTATAATATGTGAAAATATATCTCTGAAAAGCCCTGAAGCTTTAGTTAGTAGTAGCTTAAGATTAAACTGATTTGCGAGACATGGAGGTCGGCGGATGCTATTGAATACTTTTGTTATGTCCGTCGGACACCCGCACAAATATCTCGCGTTTACAATAGAGGGCCGGCCGCCCCGCCCCCGGCCGCGCGCCAGATCTGTATCGAGATGTGTTGTTGTTACAAGGTTTGTGCTTAAGATCTTTATTGTATTATATTTATTCACTTGACAGTATCTTCCAAGCTTTAAATCTTGACATTATTCATTTATTACTCATGGAATGCGTCGGCTAACAAAATGATGTAACTTTTATAGGTATGTACTTATAAATTTGTCTAGTAGCAATAAAAATATTTTACTTGTCCATATAATTGTTTGAAATCTTCTATCTATTGACTGCGTGGAATAGCTTAAGCGAAGATTCCCTCGGATGTTTTATAGTTTTCTCTCACGGCTTAGGCTTCCATACTGCATAAGTGATTCGTAGATTTCGCGAGTCCCGACCTTTCCTGGCACACTATCGGTAGCTGAAGGAGGAAGTTGTACTTACTTAAGGCCTCTTTACAATGCCACGTCTCGACGCCCTTTGTGCACTTGTCGTGCGTTTGACTGGTTTGGAATGGCGGCCGCTGCTCTTCGCGGAAGCGCGATCAAATCGACAGATTGCTGAATACATGGCGGCCGAACTTCAATCTCATGTGAAATCGCTTATTACCACTCTCAGGGAATCGATTATTTACAACTCTCCTTTTGCTTCACCTCTGTGAAAGGGAATTAATGTTTGAATATAAGAATCTTATTGATTACTAAAACATCTTTGATAGCGTGGGTTTTTTTTTATTGAAAACTGATGATCGATCGTCGCAAAATCTATGATTGATTCGTGCTGTATTATTCTCAGCCCTGAAGAGTTTCACCCACCGCTTTTCGCGGCAGCGGCTTTCCGCGCCCCTTCAGTCGCGATGATTGATTGCTCGCCGGCAAACTTCATATGTTTGAGAGATAATTTTGTATTTCAGCCGTAAACAGATTACGTATGAAAAGAACCATCGCTCTTCTCGAGTTTCTTGAGCGCAATTTAGTCGCGAACATTCATCCTCGCCGGGCACTTTATCGCTTATCACGTGTCAAGGTTTTACGTACGTTGCACACATTTGTGACATTTTGTAAATATTTTCGCTCGTATACATATCTACGTATGTCTCACGAAACATGAAAATTTACGTAGACGTAGCATCACGCTTGTAATCCTCTAAGAGGTATGCAGAGCAGCATTACACTTCACGATTCATCGGTTATGTTGTTACGGCCCATAGGTGGTTAGTCTATTGACATAGATCGGGCACAGATCCAAACTCCGAGTCACTATTAGAAATTCTAAATTAGAAAAATTAGTTCGACAGTCGTCCCGACGCGCGTTGCAACCACTCGACCAACGAGGCAGTGAATTTACCTCTGTTCCATATTACAATTGGTTACGTATGTTTTCGTATTACGGACAATTATTGCGATTGTAATTTTCCCTATAGAATTTATTGACACTTAATCCATAGCACGGAATGGTTCCGTTCACGCGAGAATTGAAAGTCAATAAATAGTGAGCGATAAATAACTATGGTTCAGCCTAATGTTGAACCTTATACCTACTGCTGGACATTTATTGACATCAGTTACAAGCTTAGTGTTAGTTTTATATTGAAATAATATCTTGATGAATTTATCTAAAGTCTAATATTTATGTTAAAAGATTTAAATGTTTTTTTTTTTATGTGCTGTATCTTGTAATATTTCTAAACTACAGTTTTGTAATATTTCTAAAGCAGTGATAGTCTTGTGGTTAAAAATTCTGCCTCTCACTTTGGGGGTGCTGGGTTCAAATCCATGGCGCGCACCTCTTTACAAAAGTGCGTTTTAAGTTTAAATATCATTTGCTAACG
>DWFV01001099.1:0-11944 GCA_018246775.1 Parelbella machaon machaon
TTAAAATTTTAAAACAAACGCGAAGATCAGCAAAGGGTCTAATGGGCCATCTTTAGAGAAAAATTTTGTTTTCATTTTACCCATATTTTAGAAAAACTCAGACCCTTTGCTTTACAATAAATTACATCCAGGTACATTCAATGGGATTATTAGTAAAATTTATACCATAAAGTTCTAATGACATAGGTAATTATAAGTTTGTGTTACACCCGATTTGTACGACAACAGAAGTTTTTGAATGAAGTGTTTGTGGGTAGCGTTTTGTTTTTTTTTGACCAGTAGGGACGTGAATAAAATTATTACCTGCGAGGGTCTACACTGAATATAGGAATTCTCAAGAACAGTTGTTCAGTGTTAATCCTTGAGTATGTGAGTGAGACTTTGAAAAGCGCTCAGGTATCTTAGTGTGGGAGTGTGGTCCTGCGTGTATGGCGAGTGGATCTCACCGTAGGTGTGGTGTGGCGGGCTGGGCGATCGCGAGGGCAGGCTCAGGCTGGTCGTGGGATACGGCGCCCTCCACTCCTTCCCTGCTGTCAGGAATACCTTCATGTACCTTCTTCCACGGTTTACGCTATGCCCGTCGGTTAACCGACAATATTTTTCTGCTCACAAAGGTGACTCTTTTAAGTTTTGGGTGACTGTTAAAGGACTTTTCAAAAAGGTCGTTTCCAAAAGGACGTGGACTTTGGATTACGAAGGGATGGATGGAGTTTTGCTCGGTTTGGAACTAGCCGTGTGTCTAAATGTGTCTAAGTTCTCGTGAAGTTTAGAATATTATTTCTAAAATAATGTTATAGCTTTTTATGACAATACTAGAAGTATATTTTGCGGTATCACTACGGTCATCTACATTAGGGTTTACAACTGAAATATAAAGTCGTTAAGCTTTTGCATGCTGCATGTTGTCATCGAGAGAAGAGTGCATGCGCTCAGGCACGGCCTTCGTGGAGCCCATTTGAAAGCAGTCACAGTGCAAATGAGAGCAGAGTCGAGAAATTTAAACCGGGCACCGAGAATGGTAGCATGCAGCAGGCAACTTAATAATAAAATTTCATTAATATCCTGTTTACAAAAGGCCAATTTAAAAATATTCTATGTCTAGTATATGCTATTTCGCTTAAGTTAAAATGCCAATACGTAATGTTCTTATAACTAAAGTATATAAACCTGTTGGTAGGTATAAGTATAATATGAATAACACTAATAAATAGGTATTCGAACATAGCCAGGTTTTACTACTGGAATATATTTTACAAAACTAGCTCTCTCGGAAACTGTAATACAGCTAGGATATAATAATACATTCTATTAACTAATACCATGAACATAATCATTTTGGACGCAAAGGCTTTGCTCACTGAGTATCTTATAGCTACAACTACAGAATATGAATATCTACAGCTACTATAGTAAGCTACACTTCCCATCTTCTCAAAAACTTTCAGAGTACCTTTATGAGAAGAAAAATGTTTGCAAAACTGTTTGGTTGGAAAATAATCTAAAATGAAATAGAACAAGACCAAGAAGAGGGAGAAGAATCAAAGTAAAAATAATTTTGAAAATAAACAATATCTATATGCATATAAATGGTTATAATAATAATATAATATAATTTGGCGAAGACTTAGCTTAAACGTAAGCCCCGGTTACAGAATGCGGTACAGTCGGCAATAGTATCATAGAATGCACTTAGGTTATATTGCATTAGCTTAAAGCTGACGTAGTCAAATCTGCTGGTAGAGATGCACAATAATATTTACAGGTTACATCGGTCTTACAACTTAAGTACAAAACCGTCGTTTAAATTGCACAACTTTTTCTTGTGTATGGCATATCACTAGCCGGTTGGAAGGTGACTTACCATGTGGATGGTAGTGGTGCGGCGCGCGGTGGTGTATTCGCCCGTGTCGCTGATGTTCATGCTTGACTATCTCAACGACATTGTTGACCGTGTCGGAGAAGCCGATGTCGTGGTGGTAGCCGCCGTAGTGACGCCGTCTGGGGCTCGGCGTTCGTCTGTAATGTTATTACTTCTCATTTGTACCATCCCTCGTGTTAAACAGTGTAGAGTTTACGAACACGTTGCCCTTTTCCCAAGTCATCCGTTACTCTTAATTATTTACGTAAATATAATTTCGTTGCTATAGAGGTTTTAATAATTTTGTTTTATCTTCATGCGTAGATTCAATGTAGGTAAGACTGTATGAGTATATTATGGGAAACAGTAGTATTATGAATTTATTTCTCGTAATTCTTATGAGAAACACACCTAAAAGATAAAGAAGTTTTTACTTGAGTGCAAACATGCTTTCTAATAGGTAGTCAGTAGAGAATATTATGTCACTTTATTATTTGTTGTTTCATGCTTATGTATGTGTCTTTCTACAATTATTTGTTAGTAAGTTGGTTAGTCGGATTGTAATTTGTATTTATCTGAACATACCGTTAAAGTTAACGATTACTTTCATTTTGGACAACTCGTAGACGTCGCTATAAAATAAAAATAACATAAAAAAACAAAAGTATATAAAACATTATATGATATTTATTACTTATGTCAAAATATTGAAAATCGTTTAAAATACTTTATTAAAAACAGAGTAGTAACTGTAATAATCAGGGTAATATTTTGTTAAAACTAAATGCGTATTTCGAACGTATTGTGTAAACAAATCGTTTTGATAACTTACCTTAAGCTGGAAGATCTCCCTTGGTGTCCGTTTTGGTATGTGTGAGGTGGCTGCAACTTTCCTTCCTCTAACGACTCCATTGAAGGATGTCTCGAAGCTCCCTCCTCCAATTCCAACACCTAAAACCGACGCTCAGTTCAAATGGCCATCCAACAAGGAGTCGTCCACTACCCACGCAACACTCGATGATAGATGTTACTGTCCCATATTTACAAAATCAATGAACATTATAAACTCAAAAATAACGCATAACATCTATTTAAAATATGAGTTTGATTTTTATTCATGCAGCAAACCGTGCTTTTGCGGTGATCGTTTATAAATCAATTCGTACTTACCCGATGATGGCAGCTAAAATCTACTTTTCGATACTCTAAATATTTCATGCCGGAGTTTTAGTTCTACCATGCCGTATTTTTACAGAATCATGCCCTAATATGACTTCGTAATATATCTGTATGATGTCATTAAGTTAGTATGATAGTGGCTGTAATGTTAATGTCTCTGTGTGGGTACTGACTGTGACAGTGCCGTGTCTAACAACAACATATACACAATAATTACCCTACATACTCATATTATTACACAAACATTAGACCATAAATCATTCACTAATAAATTCGACGTAAATAATATATAATATGTAAGTATATATAAAAGAAAACTGTTACAATATATTCTACAAAATTCAATAGGAAAATAAACGTATATTACTGAGAATATTACCTAAGTATCAACAACCATCTGTAAACTTTCAAAAAATAGTTTCGATACAGCACAATCTATTTTAATAATACACCGGACCTAAGGCCCTTAATAACTTCCTTTAAGCTCTGCCTAGAATAATAAAAATAATAATAATATTAAATATTAGTGTAACAGCTAATATGAAACAACAACAGTATTCTCCTAAGACCTGCTTAGTGACAAAACATCGAAACAACGTTTCTAACATAAGTACAACACCAACTATCTATGTATATCAAATTAAATACATTAAATGCGTCGGTTACTAAGGGACACACCCATATAATGAAGAACTGGATAAATAGACACTTAACAGTTATAGCAAATGTTACGTCGAGTTTAACAAAGTTTCCGACTTTGAAAAAAGAGAAGTTACGTTGTTAAACTCCCTCAAGTCAATAGATAAGTAGGAAGAAGAGTTACACATAGACAAGAAGTAATTTTTTATGGGTTACACCAATAATACTCTTATCCTTTCACCAAGCGTATTCACCTTTTTGTTGTTCCTGTAACAAGGGAAAAATACATGTAGAGTTATGACAATGATGTTTCTGTACGGATAGACACCGAGCCACGAATGTCAGAATTATTTTTGAAATACGAGAATATCCAAACGGTCATCGGTTGATATTTAAAACAAGTCGTTTAAAAATCGTATTAATTTTGAAATTATTAACATTATGAAAGGAGTATTACTAAATGACAATATTTCATATCATACTCACTTGAAAGATCTTCTGATGCTCGAACGTCTCGCGAGGTTGGCAATGGTGTGCATGTCTTCTGGATGAATTTCTTGTCCTGGTACTTCGTGGCTGAGCGAGCCAGTGCGCGAGCCCGGGCCCAGCCCCGCAGCCACGTCCATCAGGCAGTTAAACAAGGACGCCTTCTGCACCACGCACTCCCACGTCACGTACCCCCCCACTAACACTTGCGCAACCTCATGTCACATACTATGCTATTTTATCGAAAACCCAATCACATGTTTACAACCCTCTACCGACTAAAGCCTACATGAGTCTGCGCAATCCCATACATCATGTTATCATGTCCATGCTGGAGTTCTTTTAACATAAAACGATGTTTGTGTAATTGTTGTGTGAACAGAATTCCAACGGATGGACATTTTTCAAGAGTAGAACAAAGAGAAGTATTTGTTGTGTGTGAAGATGAATGCGGCTACCTGAGATCTGAGAAAATAACTAATATAGATATGTTAGTTGTAGATGTATCAGCATGTCGGTAAATATGTTCTGTAAGTATACGTAGAAATAAATAAAATGTAAGGATTAAGTTCATCGTAACGTGAAATAGTAAATTAAGTATAAAAATAAGCATATTTGTAAGGTATATATTGATGTGCGTAAAAATGTGCATAAAAAGATTGAAGCCAGAGGCAGTTTATTGGTCAGCGAGCTTATTTTTGTTGCGTTTAAGTATTTTGTAATAGGACAAGTTTAAATTTAGGATATCGTCGAGACGTTCTCCAGCATGCGTAGACTTGAGAATCATGATTCCTTCTGTCGTTAAAGCTATGATACAAAATATATTCATGTATGTATAAAAGGCAAACAAGAACGTAGCAGAAAGCGTTATATTTTCTCGATAAATTCATCCATCAGGCCTCTAAATGGTATTTATTGAGCCGAAATGTAATCAAAGAACTTTAAAACATTACAAATCTAACACACGTCAGAAATTAAAATTTATTAAAAAAGTGATGATCTCGATAGATAATCATGCACAACTCCTAAAGGAAGAAAGAATCACACAAAAAACTTGGGGCAAAACGAATAAAAAGGGGGTCTAAAATTAGCGGGAAATATGTGGACATACGAGACGACACAAGGGGAAAGACACACAAATCTACTGTAAGTCAAACTACATCTAATAAGTTGCGTACAATCGATTACCACAGACACACACGTCTACTTGTAAGTTATTTTGCAACTATAGGACAGATCACTGTTGTGGTTTACGAAGCCCTCTTAGGAACTTGAACAAACTGCGCCTTGAGGCAACAGATTTTGTTTGACTAGAAGTTAGTGTGCTCAATCAAAATCATTCTATTCTAAATCTGTACTAAATAAAGTATTAATTATAAATCTATAAAAACCAAAACTATCTCGTCACGTGGATTGATGTAACGTTATATCACCGTTTCATAAGAAATATATTGTTCAAACACGATGCGAAGTAGTTAATGATGAAATAATAAAGAAAAATCTATTAAGTGCAAGAAAAATAGTTTCGTTCCATATAATAATAAATACTACCGGCTGATTGGCCGTAGGGCTATTCTCGTTGAATGCCTGAAAAGTAAACCACCAATGTAGTCGACTCGTTCGAGTCGATTTTGCTAAGTGAGTCTGTATTGTTGTTACATTCGGTACAGTGAATGCACACCACAAGCCAATTATGTCGATAATGGTCACAGGAAATAGAGAAAGAAACAAAACAATTTTAGAAACGTCGATTTACACAACAATACGACCACAGGAAGACAATACAACCAGCTATTAACTAACTATAGTGTTCCAAATTGTAATCTAAACACAGGGAGTTGTAAAGGACATTTAACAAACACTACGTTAACCGTGTAGGTAACAACAACCTAACCACATAGAGTTACATTTGGCTCAAGATAATTATATTAAAGGTACATCGACTTACGTTTCACAAACTTAGCCACACGGATTTACTCTGGCTTCACATATAAATCTAATAACCTACGTTAATTAATCAACAAATAATTCATTAGTCGATAAATTATAGAACATAAGATAAAAAAATACTGTGCATTTTGTTATAGTATACTCATGAAGGAAACTCACCGGAGGGCGCTTTGGTGCAGTTTTGCCGAACTGTGTGGTTTTCCAGTTCTCTAATATTATAAGGCCCGAGTAAATTTTCCCTACAGTCAATTTTCCCGTATTGAGTACGTCGTTGCGAGGCACCAGCAAGTCCAACATCTTCTTTGCTTGTAGCGGCCATATATGTGTTATTGTTTCTCTTAGCTCCTCGTCCGCTTGATCCATTTCTCCCGCTATTCATACGACAAATATTACAAGCCTGCTATATCCACTACATACAGAATTCACAATAACGACACAAACATGAAAACGTTTTAGTCATAAAAATATAAACCTGTTCTCATCTTGATGTTCAGATTCTCTCGTATTAAGGCGAACAGCGTCGTAGTAAACGTCACCTTGCCCTCGTCGTCCAAAGGCATATTCATTCTAATCAATTTCTTGTACGCTAGTCTGTTCGGACACTTGTTACCAAACCCCAGCGGTGGATCCATGTTTTTTAACATATCGTACATTTCGGTATAGTGAATTTTTCCGCTGGAATCAATCGTTAAAGTTAAAATAAAGATTTTTGAAATACAGTGCACTTTATCTGCACTCGAAAACTTCGAGGACAGGTATTAATAGATACAACATATAAACGTGGATAAATCTTGAAACTGTACATTGGAAACTTACGTAGCATTTGGATCGTATTCGGCCCATATTCTAACAAACTCGTCAAGATGATGCGCGCCAAGAATAGACGAATCCCTGGTCAGGTAATCAAAGTTATCCATAATAACAGCAACGAACAAATTCAACATCTGTAACGAAATAATTAACTTAGAAAATTTAAGCGCAACAAGGGAAAATTTATGTTTAAAAAATTACTTACATTAATACTTACAAGAAATGAACAGAAGAAAATGAACGATACAAAGTACGCATAGGCGAGAGTGCTGCCACACTCCTCGCCTGGGGGCTTGCCGGCTTCCTTGTCACATTTGGCCGGCTTCAGACACGCCAACATTATGTTGGGCCACGACTCGCCCGTAGCGCACCTACACAAACATGATGTCGGCGTATACATTTCGATAAAACAAACATAAAACTATCCCATGTAATGCAGTTCGTTACGCTAGGCTATAATTATCTTTTCAAGTAGGTACTATGAAGCTATAAGCGTACATCTTGACTGATGTCTAATGTAGGTTCTTGTAAAGTAAAGTTAAAATTGTATATAAATTTAATAAATTCATCTGGATAATAAGGCTTAATTAAGTAAATAGTGAATCTTACCGAAATAATAACATAAGAGCTTGAATGAAACTTCGAAAATTGTTATGTCTGTTCATATCTGAATCTGCTGCTAATTCTATATTTCCGAACACCTGACGAAAAAGAATATATTAAAATATTACTTATTTTATATGCATCAAATAAGGACATATTATTTAACGCCATTCTGCCAAGCTGCGATACGGTTTGTCGGCACACACTTAAAACTCTTTAAAAATCTATTCGGCCATGTGTAAGTATAAGAAAGTAGGTATAGATACAATACCTGCATTCCGATGATGGCATATATGAAGAACAGCATCGCGATGAGAAGGCACACATAGGGTAAGGCTTTAAAACTCTGCACAAACGTCCATAGAAGTATTCGAATGGTGTAGCCCTGCCGGAGCAGCTTGATCAGTCGCGCGGCTCGAAACAGGCGGAGAAAACCAACATTGAACGTGTTCTCCTGAAACGGCCAGCATTACCCATATAGCGATGAGCTCGCCTCACGAGCACTACTCAAAAACGGCACAAAAGTAAACGTACACTTTGAAACTACACTACGGTAGATCATATTTCAAAACATTTCCAAAACAATCGACTACGAATTCTATAAACTGACTATAAAAAATGTATGACATTGTACTGAGTTAATTTGAAAAAGATAAATCGACATGTTCCATTTGTTAAGTAGCTTTATTCAGTAATAAAACGTGAGCAAACAGTTTCAGCACCATGAAATTTAATATGGAAATTGCCATCGTAGGCAACTAATTACTATTCGAAGTTAACATTAGATAAAAAATTTATATACTAGATGTATGCTTATAATATTACGCTTACATTAGTGAACTAAAAGATACGATGCTCACGATAGCTTTTCCAATATAATAATTACAACACTACAATTCTCAATGTCTCCTTAATAAATAAACAATTAATTTTTATTTAGCAATCTCAATAAAATCTAGATTACCTCAACTCTTATAATGATAATAACCATCTTAAAAATTTAACAATTAAGTAAATTAAGTAAAGAAACGGAGACATCGAAAATTGTAACTATAATAAATTCAAAAAGCGTCCATGAATAAAATTTTGCATGTCGTTATAAATGTAAGTATTTGCAAATATAACGCTCTAAAATATAATTTGTAATTTACAGAAACAACGTCATTACAAAAATTCGAAGTCGAAAATAAAATACAAAAAGTTCTCAGACTTTGACGCTACTAAATAATACGAATGAATCTAGATTGATATTAAAATTTCGCTCTTAGTAAAACGTACCTAGGCTAATTTTAACTTCTAGCAATAATAGTCGGTAGCAATATAAGTAACATTCTAGAATTATTCATTCAAACAATCCAATTAAAAACATTTTAAATCTAAAAGTTCAACACAAGTTTACCTATGTATTAGTCGTTGTATATTTAAAATCTACAAACTCTATTGACCACAATGTTTCCTTTACGATCTAGCGCTACTTATTTTAACTGAGTATATACATAATTTTTCTAAACCACTGACCAATCGGTTACAAATATCTAAGTTTCCTAGCAATCAAACACTCATTTGTTTACCTGCTGACAGGATATGTCAGCACAGTTTTCGGCAAGGTCGGTCTGCAATCAGGATATGTTATGTACCATTATCATTGTACCTTCACTCTCATGAATTTTATTATAGGCAGCAAAAGAACAATAAACAGTGATTAGGATTAAAGAGGAGATTAAAGTGAAAAGTGTGAAACCAGAAGCAGAATATATAGTTCATAATTTTTATTTTACTGAAAATAGATACTTACGCCGAACTCCATAATGAGAGCGTCAATAATACTTCCAATAACTGTTATGAAATCAAACGTATTCCACGGATCTTTGAAAAAGTTCTGAAACGCATAGTTTTAATAGTTAAACGGTTGAATTTCTAATCGCACTAAATTATTCTGAGTTTATTAAAATATTCTTACTTATATAATTCGATAACAAAAAATACTAAAAACGTTTTTGGCTTTGAAAAAAAATAATTATTAAATATAACAAAACACTGATATTAAAGTGATATGTACATATTGATTCTATTTATTTATTTTTGTGAAACAAACAATACTTATCAACATAATAGTAAGACAAACATGGGACAAAGATCAGAAAAGTTTCCACAGGAAAAATAGTAACCTATTCTCGCGTTTTTAGTATTTTCCAAAGTGATTAAATTACCCAGTTACAATTAGTTTCAGTACAAATGTACACTTTCCATAGAAACTCTGACGCAACGAGCGAAGGACATTGTATTGTAGGGACGGGAATTAGGACATCTCTCTTATCAAACTTTATTAATATTATGCATTGCTATATGCTTATGATCTATGAAACTCTTGTCAAGTGACGTAAATACTATTAAAAAACCTATTTTTTAAGGAAATTAAGCGGCATCTCATTAACTCTTTTATGAAAATAGTTTCTAAACCTTAATATATTCAAGTCAAAGTTGAATATTAAAAACTAAACTAAGATTTATATTAAATAATGTGTATTAAATATGTATACTTAAAACCAGTGATGTCACTCGTAAAACAACTACTTGTGATTGTTTTTTTTTTTGTTTTAATGTTATTTCAACGTTTATTAATAATCGGTAATGAATAGGGAAATTTATTATGTGTAATTAATTGAGAGAAATATACATCCTGTTTGTCATCTAAAATACAATCATACAAATATAAGTTTTGACGAGCAACATAGCAGCCTCTGAATGGCACGATAGCCGATCAATCATAGATGCTAAGATCCCGTTTGATTGACTTCCGACACCAAAAGGTTAAATATTTCACTTGTAATAGCTATATCCAAAAATGGGTCAAATCAAATTCTTACCGCACATCCGAAGGCAATTAGCTTCAAGACGGTCTCGAGAAGGAAGAAGAACGTAAAGACTATGTTCATGACTGTTAACGTGTCCATGAGTGGCGGTGGAGCCTCGTGAAACTACCACAAAATTAAGACCAACAATTTTTTTAGACTTAAATAATTAACATCACAAAAGCTAAATGCTAAGGATCAAACGATACTATTAAAATGGTAACAATATAATTATGCTATAAAATCACAAACATAAATAAATTCAAATACAATACTATTTTAGCATTTAGCTCATAATTTATCAATACAAATCAATGCTTCTTTAGCTACCCGCTATTGATATAAAAAAATCATGTATCACGTAAGTGTTATGATTTCCTGTGTGTGTATTTCGTCGATATTCGATAAATTATTTGGGCCCATTTATATTAAATTTGTGTAGTTAATTTTTGTATGCGTAGTTCTGTGAACTGTGCACGTGCTTCATGCAAAGTCCAATCATGCGCACAGGCAGGCACAACGAACGATCGTGATTATACAAAGGACACACATTCAATAATTAGGTATAATATAAACGTATTTACTTACCTTCAAAGCTATTTTATTTTCAAATGAATACGTACCTGAACCAGCGCTGTATGAAGATGTTGCGTCGCCGTCAACGCTATTTAAAAATTGGACAAAGCATCGAAAACAGTGTTCAGACACACGAACGCCGCATGCAATAGAACATAAAGCCATGCTTAACGGTGACACGCAAATAAACACATACAAACATACGTATGCGACACGTCAGAGAGAAATCAGTAGAGGATAGTGGGGAAGGGTACATATATTTACTTGGCTGGAAATAATCCCATACAGTCATGTCAACAAACACAAAAGAGCACGTTACGAACAGAAAGAGTACATTTGTAGGTATTTTGTATACTTTGTCTTGTTTGTTTGATATACAGATATAAGTATTCAAAAAGTGTCATTTCATAACCGTGTGTTCGTGTACTTACTTTGACACCGTAAGCGATGATTTTCAACACCGTTTCCACAGAAAACATCCCAGTAAACCCCATATTCGAATACTTGAGGATATCCGAGTAGAGGTCATTTTGATTATAGTACTGCCATTTTGTGAAGACGTGTCGGAAAAACCCACGGCAATAAAAATATATTTTTGTTACTAGGTATAAAATCATAGTATTCAATGAATATTAGTATTTCTGTGAGGTAGATATATGATGATATTCGTAGAGGAAATATTAATATTATTTAACAAAACAAACGAATGGAAACAAAATAAAGATAAACAGGTAAATACAAATGATAGCGAACGGAACGATAAAAATATATTTGAGAGAGAAAAAATCTAAAAATTTAGAGGAAGAAAAATGCGACAGATACCAGTTTATCTAATTTGCCAAATCTGTCTTTTTGGTTAAAAGAAAATAAAATTAATGACAGGGTTAAAACAAACAAAACGTGAGGTTTTTTTGTTTGTCGAGGTCAATTTTGCGTTCATCTTAATATTCAAATACTTTATATTTATTTACTATTTTTAGTTATTTCTAAA
>DWFV01001100.1:0-11944 GCA_018246775.1 Parelbella machaon machaon
GTGGAATGACAAATGGGTCGATTATTATTATTTTATTTTTATATAGCATTTGTATAGACAAATATTGAGTATATGTAGCAGTATATAGTGCCATATGTTATGAAGGCAAAAAAAAAAAATGGCACTGGGACATTGCATACATCAAATTGTGGGCTGCTGTAGGCTAATGATAATGATGTGAAATCATATGGAACTTGGGTATCAGAATATTAATATCATCTATTGACAATATTACATATTTAACTTACAGAAGCATATCAAAGTACCTGCATAGTTATATGATTACACTAGGAATATTACATTGTAACTATACACATTTATATCATAAATATGTATAAACAAGGCACGCTCAACGGCACTGTCGTTGCAAAATTATATTTTAACATGCTCACCATATGGCATAGCCCAGCATGTCGTAATTATAGCAAAGTAAATTAATATATGTCACAGATATGTCCATTGTAGTTGTGATGGACGGAAACTCATTGTTTTAAATACTGTCATGACCATTTAACATTCCATTGATTAACTATAAATTTGCTTGTTATGACTTGCCATATTAAAATATTTAGTCTGGATAACCAAATTCCGGCCAGCATCAGCTAGCTACCAACATGATGTGTGATCAACACATTAACATCTGGATATGTTGCCAATGTAAGCCCCGAAGTACCATCCTTCACATGTATTTTAACATGAGTCTTCAGCGCTGATGCTTTTCTGAACGCCTGGCCACAATTAGCACACACATATGGACGTTCACCCGTATGGCACCGAATATGGGACACTAAGTCTTGTCTTTGCACAAATGCCTTTTCACAATGTGAGCATTGGTATGGCTTTTCCCCTGTATGGGTTCGTCTGTGGTTCTTCAATGTACCAGATGCTGAGAATCTCATAGGACAAAGGTCACATCCGTAGGGCCTCTCTCCTGTGTGAATTCTGCGATGTTTGACCAGAGAGCTGGAGGTAGTGAAGCCCTTGCCACAGTCGTCGCAAACGAAAGGATGAGCACCACTGTGTTTTCGAGCATGTGCTACTAATTCGCCCTTTGATACAAACCTGAAATTGAATGGATAATATTTTCATTCAAGGCTATTTTATTTGGATAATTTAAGATGGTACTTTGCCCCAACAAAAAAAATCTCCTAAGCAAAACATGTTTATCATTGTTCTTCAATAAACATATCTTAGCACAAGTTTGCTCTATTTCTAAAGAACAATCATTGGTGATTACTAAAACAGGATATTAGTATACAAACCGTCTCTCACAAGAGTCACATTTGAATGGCTTCAACCCTTTATGTCTTCGGACATGCTGTTCTAGATTGTTCTTCTGGGTGAAACCTCTGCCACATATGGAGCATAAGTGTGGCCTTTCACCAGTGTGAGTACGTATGTGTTCATTCAAAGTTGACAGCATCTGGAATGCCTTATTGCATAGGGTACATTGATGTTTCTTCTCTACTTTATGTGTTGCCTGGTGAATGTTCAAGGACTCCTGTGTTGTGAAGTTTACACTGCATATATCACAACTGTACCCTTTGTCTCGAGTGTGGACAGCTAGAACATGGTTGTCCAAGTGAGCCTGATGGTGAAACTCACGTTTACAAGTATTACAAACAAATTTTAAATTATCTTTCGTTTCATGCATCTTTATGTGTGATATAAATGAATTTTTCCTTAGAAAACTACGCTGGCATGTTGTGCAGTGATATATTTCAGCAGATTCATCATTGTGCACTTCTTTCTGATGTCGTCTTAATGATCTTAGTGATGAGAAACTTGCATCACATTTTGTGCATGCCTCCTTTTTCTTTACTGAATGTTTTGGTGGAACTGGCTTTTGTAATCTAGATTGCACATCTGTACAGGGGATTACAGTTTCACTACAAATGTCTTGGTGCTCTTTCCGTTCCTTATCATTTGTAAACAGCATACCACAAGAACATTCAAATTTTTTACTGCAATCCTCTTGTTTATATTCCGATGGTTCATTATAGCTATCATTTGTTTCATAGTACACTGTGAAGTCTGGTGTCGTCAGATCATCGTTTTCCTCCTTTATTTCGTATGACTTATTTAAATTGTTCTCGGTGCTAACATCGCATTCAACGCCAGTGAGCGATATATTGTTAAAATTTTCAAACTCTTTACTTGTATCTTTAACACAATAATGTCCGAACATAACATGGGATTCTAAGGATGTACAGTTTGTGAATTTCTCGAAACAAATAGTACATTGGTAGGGCTCCAGGCTCGGTTTGTCTGCAGCTTCCTCTTTAACCCCATTCGAGTTCGTTTGTACCCCTACTTTACCATTCTCGAACATCACTTTCAAAACTTTGTCCGATTTCATACACTTTTTCTTAAATTCGTCCGATTTACAGATTAAACTGTAGCACTCATAACAAACCTGTTGAGGCAGTTTATTGTTCGAAGACATGTTAATATTAGCTACGAAGGATAACACTTCGAAAAGTGTTCTGTTATCCCCTTCTAGTTTCTCGAAAAGCGGTTTCATTTGCATTCCTTCTGATAAACAAGTACGACAAATTGTATCTACACGTGAATAAATATTGGATTCCATTTTAATTTGGATAGTTTATTATGTTTTAATAGTTTATTTCGAGAATATAAGACAACAAAACAAACAGGACAAACTCTCAATCACTGTCACTTTGTACTGGGTTGTCAATTGTCAGGCTTGCCAACATACATGATATATTTAACGTATAAATTAACATTATGCCAAACATAACTATTTAGAACAATAATATAATCAAAGATATAATAATGTTATAATCAAAGGCACGGCAAGCTTAGACATGGCTATATGTCCTGGCGGCTGATGAGTAGTAGCATAGGCGGTGCAAGAAGCCGTGTTCTGCAATTCCCAACTCACATGTTCAGCGTAGGAATTATTGGCAAAATCCCTTTAGGGAGGCCTATGTCTAGCAATGTTTCCGACAGATGATGATGAACTGTTTAAAAGTGTATACTATCAAAAATTAATGCAATAGCTCTGCAGTACAATTATAATTAACCGTTTTATGTGTTGCTGTATAAACCAACTGTACAGTAAATACTATTAATTAACTGTACATGAAGTTGCTAATAAAAGAAAGTAATTTCATTCCAGTTGACTTTGTGGCCAACAATTAATATTATCCCGCTTTCCGTAGCAAAAAATTTGAACAGTTGATAATAATCTTTGAATACATTCGTGATTGTTTTGTTTGAATTATTAAAATATAATCATCTGGTAATCAAACATAATTTTAAAAAATGTTGTAAGTTGACCGCATATATTATTTAGCTTTATTATTTGACTTAGAAAAGATTGATTACTGAATAGTACCCATATCATAGGAAATTGTTAAGGTCTTTGTTTACGGCGTTATCAGAAAACAGCGATTTTCTATTATCTATGATTTTTCAACATTTCAGCATTAAACGCAGTATCCTATGTGCTAATTACGTTTTGTTAATAAACAATTGTGTAGTTCATACATTCGATTTTAGATTGTTTGACTGTACAAAATTTATTTTAATAACATTACCGTACATATATCTGTAATATTATATCATCACATCAGCCTTTACCATTCCACTGCTGGATATAGGCCTTTCCTAGGCGTGCCATAACATGATAACACACGATCCTCTGCAGATCTCATCCAGCCATTACCATCTTTTTAACACGAGTTTTCGAGTGACCACCGCGAATTGGCAGACGTACCGGGGGTCGCTCTCCAAGCCGTTCGACCGTCGACCTTAAAACGTCGGATGATATCTTACTAAAAATTACTAATTTTTTGCGGTTCATTGGTAATTTTTAATAATCTAGCAACACTAAAATTGCTACAAGCGCCCATTCCACAACCTCAGTGCCGACCAACTTACATATTATCTGGAGTTTTTAAACTATCGTTAACGCCTCCGGTGAAGTTTATTGATTGTTATTTGACGACGAAAATAGTATTGAGTGCTTAAATTTCTCCAAAATCTGCCTGAGATTTTGATTCATTGGTAGGACAAAGGTAAAGAAAACGCAAAAAACGTTAATAAACACAAGATAAGAGATGTAAAAATGTATTAAACCATACTTTAAAGAAAACAACATCTCGCCATAAATAAAATAAATACCTTTCTTTTTGTACAATAACTAGCCTTACACGGTTAACACAATAATACAGGTAGTCAAATCATAAACAAAATTGCTTTTGTAGGTAGATAAAATTTTTATTTTTTATTTTAAGCCTTTAAAATCTTAAAATATAATTGCAGCTATTTTTTTGGTAATAAAATCTTAATATTTCAATTTAATGTGCTCGATATAAAAGATGACCAACTTTTCACTCATCTCCATAAGTTAAATCCTTAGTTAGGTTTTCATTGCATTGTATACATTTATTATCAAATATGGAAATCCATATAAGTTATTTTCGGATTATAAGACGTAATAATTGTTAATGGCTTCTACACACCGTACCAAAAAATCAGTGAAAAATATCAAATTATTATATTGTACGATTTGCATAGTAAGTTGTTACGTTCTTATATAATTAATATAAATTATTGAACACCTTTTCAGAGATAACGTTGACTATAGCATGTGTACAATCTTTTTTACACATGTATACATGTTGAAATGCAAATTAATACCTTCTTAATAAATTGTTGTTGTTCAAATAAACAACTATAATGTAGTTTTAAAAAATTATATGTTCTTTAGAATATATTGTCTTTTAGCCGATTGGTGAGTGTTTTTCACATTCCAATTTAGTCAGAGTTGAGATCAAAATCAAAAGGCACGGCGCGATTTTCAACCGTAGAATGCTGACATAACATGCATGTATGTTAGGAAGAACTAAGAGTAGTATATGTCAGGGGCGCGCGCGTTTTTGAATGTCATTTTTTTGTTTTCGACGTATGACAATAAAACATTCCTGTACTCGATATGTAACATAATTAAATATTAATAAATTATTATTTATGGTTATATAAGGTAGATTATATACATATAATTATCGGTAAAAAGAGCGTTGGTCGCTCTCCTAGCAGATGGTCTGACAACCTGAAGAAAACAACGGGAACGATGACTGAAGATGATGAAATTATTATTATTTAAATTCACATTACGACTATTGCAGTTGGTCGGTTGAAAACAATGAATACAATGAACATCCAATAGCTTGCATATCATATCATTTTTGTAAAAGAATAATCATAATACATTAATCATCATCATAATACATAAGAACAATAGCAAAAAACCGTAACTACACACACATTAATTTTTAACTCTCCATTCACAATGCCTGTTTATTTCATTTGCACAGCTGCAAGTTGTTTTTTCAAAGCCAATAATTTGTTAACTTGTGGCTGCCAAACTGTCTTGTCTTTTGTTGATGCCTTCAGTTTTCTCACAACGTAAGCCTGTAAAACACATGTTTATAAATCTTCTATATCATATATGTTTGGGGTAATGATACCTCAATATTGTATATCTTTGGGGATTTCCTTTATATTGTATATATGTGTTGAAATGATACTTCAAATATCAGTTATTAAATCCTTATTTTGTCATATCCTTGTGATTCATGTCATTCCTTCTCTCTCTATCATTATATCGTTGTGGATTGCCAAAATATTTTTAATTGTACCTGCTTAGCTATCGCTTCTTGTAAACGGGAAACATAATTTGGTGCAACTTCACCTGGTGTTTCCAAATTACCCCGAAAGTGTATAATCGCTAGTTTCCTTTTCAAATCTATCAACTTAGTCACTTCAGGTTGCAGTACTGCCATATCTTTCGTTAACTTCTGTAGCTGTCTCACTTTTTCATGCTGTTAAAGCAATGTATTTAAATTTAAAAACATTTTTTGTTTTGTTTTATATTACGTTTTCATTGTAAACTATTATCAGTATGTATTACCAAATTTTATCAATTGCAAATAAAAAAAACATTTGCTAATAGTGTAATATTTCACCTGTTCAGAGATAGCCTTTTCCAATCTAGCAACCCTAACCTCATCACTCTTAATATTACTATTGCCAGTGCTAATTGCAGATTGTACAGTCGCCAGCTGCTGTTTCAATTCTAGCAACTTGTTGACTGCTGGTTGCCATACAACTCTGAGTTTTCTGACCACATCTTCCTTGAAATTAATACAATAATAAGTAACTGACTCACAAATAATATCTATTTATTGTTTTATATTAGCTACTATACAACAAGGTGCGTACAGCTAAAAATTCACACATAAACAAACTATGGGCGCACCAAGAACTGTCACTTTTATTCCAAATGTTGGCAATAGCAAGGGCAAGCAAATTATAAAGACAATGACTAAAATAAATAGACTGTCTAAATAGGCATGGATGTCTAAAAGCTGTTGTTGCTAAACTTACTACATATTTTATTATAGTTGAATTTTGTGTTGCAGATGCTTAGTCAAAAGAATAATATTTAGTTCTCATGCAATGACTGTACTAATAACAACACTATCTATTAACACTTAAAGCACAGAAGGTATGCAAGGATAGGTATATTTGGCACTCCATGCTCCCTGCCAACTCCATAAGGGACTTGGTGTGTAGATATGTATGTATGTATGTATGTGTTCTCTTGGTCAAATGTTAACATCTATTAAATGTATGTACTTATGGTATCTTATGATGAAATAGTTTTGAGGTTTGGACATCCGAATGTCTGTGACTTGTTTATGTCTGAGGATATTTGATTCTGATTCCTTGGATAGCATTGACCACATAACATCAAATATATCACAACCTGTATTGTTATTAATAATAATATATACTTACCTGAGCAGCAACAGCTGCTTCTAATTCTTTGATGTTGTCCGAGGCCAGATTTGATGCAGCATTCTGAATAACCAGTGAAAGATAATGAATGTTATTGATGAAGATGAGGGGTATGGGTGAGAACCTGAGTCAATGCTACTTATAAATATATAAACTGCAGCCAATGATAAGAAATGAAGAAATATTATAATTGCAATCAATGAACAGACCTGTGAAGGTTGCACTGATGATGCACCAGTAAAGCCAATCTGAGAAAGTGGTAGATAGGACAAATTAGTAGACATTCCAAATATGATTATTCATAAGAGAGTTAGATGTTCATGTCTAGAAATGTTTCAATTTGGGTTAGCTCCTTGTATGAAAAAGTTTCATGGTGCCATTTAAAAACCGTACATAGTTATTATATTTTGCACTGTTACAGATGAAACTCTAAGACGCTATGTAGTACAGGCTATGATTTTTATCAGTAGGACATATAGCAAATAGCTGGACACTATTTCTTTAATAATATTGATTTTTAGTATCTTCGTTTTATATTCATTCTTTTATAATTGCAATTGTGAAGCACATTACTGCTGATATCTCACCAGGGTTTTGTGTGATAACCATACAACTCTATAGACCCGTTCCAGAACCATGCAGCCTAATTAATATGTCAATCATTATTATGTTCAAAGAAATTTCTAGGACTTTTCTCCTATCGAAAAGTGAAAGATTGCACTATGACAATGTCTACATGGCTTTACCTTAGTGGCTCTTTCGCTCTGTGTTCCCGCGTACTTGGCTCTGAGCTTGTCCAATTCGTCTTGTTCGATTTTCGCGAACAATGGCTCTGGTTTGCCTATCTCATGTCCCGATGGTACATATTGGATTAATGTTGCGTTACTGAAATTATAGAATTTCGTATTAAAAAAATTTGACCTCTTGGAACAACTTCCACAGTAATATCTGAACCCAAACTCGGTAACAACAGTGATATAATATCCAGACAGCTGAAAAACTACATGTGTAAGTTTTAAGTACATACTCATATTTTACAACCACTCAAAGATAAAATACTTGTGGTCGTCACACCAATATTTATTTTAAGCAAGAATCTAATAACTTATTTGCTATTGTTAAATCATAGTAGAAATATCACAACTGTACATGTTTCTGATGCTAAGAGTTTGTTGCTGTGTTCTGATTTAAAATTTTGAACTATACCAACTTTGAATTAAGAAATTTACCAGCTATAAAGTCATATTACTTAATAGTTGCAAATACTCAAACTATACTGACAGTTATTAAGCTAATTAACATTGACAAAGTTAATTATTACTTACTACAAGTTATCTTTAGCAATACAAAGATCAAGCAAGGCAACTTGGTTGCCATTCCACTATATACAAGATGCACAAATATTAGGCGACCACTTACTCAGGGTTTATTGTTAAGGGTGTGAGGCCCAAATTGAGCTGGTCTCTCAACTTTCTACTGGTCTCCGGCATGAACGGTTGCAATAGCGCACACAACAACGCCACCAGCTGGCAGCAAATGCCTATTGCTGTAGCACCTCGTTCCCTGTAAAAAAATAATATTATATGAAAATGTAACAAACATACATCTGGAAAATATTCCAACTCCCACCGAGCTCTAATATTTTCTAGATCTTCTGACAGAATCTGGAAAATATTACGTCAATGAACTTGTATGTAATGTCACTATAGTATGTCTAACTCACTTATCATCTTCTGTGCCTTTGAGTAGAACCCAGGGCTGTGTGCACTGCATGTGCTGGTTGCCAATCTTGGATATGCTCAGCACGTGTCTGAGTGCCTCGCGTAGACGACCCTTCTCCATGTGGTGAACATACGCTGGAAGTAAATTGACAATTGATCAGCCTGACGGTCCATAAGTAATAGTTTCTACTATAATGTAATCTATATCTACTATACTATACTATAGATTATAATCCAGATACTACAGAAAAAATTATTTTAAATATGTATTTTCAGAGTTGTTTCATCACAAGTATGTGTAGATATATGACAGAGAAAATGTCAGTAGACAAAATATTAATATTACAATATTTAGTAATATTGTTTTTTAAATAAAAGTAATTAGGTTCATTATTTTTTTATCTTGGCTTTTCAATAGAAACAAAAATGAGCCAAAGGTAGAAAATCCCACCTTCTGTTATATATAGGGTAGATAGATATATATTTGAATTCCTCACTTCAGATTGTGTGATTTTGAAATTGGTAACTCAAATACATAAAAACTCCAGTTTGGAATCCTGCAAATTTTAGTTTCAAACATTACAAATTCTTTTAAGTTTATTTGCAGGCAAGCATTCTCTGTGAGATTAAAAAGAAGGTAGGAAGATATGTAGAACATTCCCCCACCCTGTTCTAATGCAATGTTGCAAGTTAATGTCACTTACCAGACACATCTTTGTTAACTATTGCCATTAGCTCGTAGTCCTCTTTGCTGGGGTTCATGACAGGTACCACTCCTTTGAATGTGTTCGCACAAAAGGTGAGGGAGCGGTGGCAGAAGTTGCCCAAGTTATTGAGCAGTTCAGAATTGTTCCTGAGAACAGATATATTCAATAAATAATACTCTAAAACTATTACATAGGCTCTAGCAAACTATGTTTAGTTACACATATCACAAATTATGCTTATATGCACATTACATTCTCAATACAGGAGACATTAGGGGTATTTATCAAAACCAGACAACTCAACAAACTGTAATATTACATTTTGCTAATTAAAAGGTATGTTTAGCAGTATTTTATGTTCAATTTTATCAGTTACATATTAACAAAAAATAACTTTTATTTACTTTCACACCTGTATTCCCAAAGGGGTAGGTAGAGTATACATTTCCAACTTTAACCTGCTATGTTCTATACCCCACCATGTAATAGGGGATGAGCATATTGCCAAATTCAGGGCACTGATCCAGACCCCAAATATTTACTAGGATTTAAGAGAGAAAAATCCAGGGATAGTAATTGACTCAGGGATCAAACCCAGGACCTATCAATCAAGAACCACACTTGCATCCGCTTGACCATAAACGCAGTATTAGCAAAAATTCAGTGTCAAATATCTTATTATTAGTGTGTATAATAAGACTGACTAACCCATATTTGTATCAATATTCACTAAAGCAATGTAGTAGAATCTTACACAATGTAATGTAACTATATCTAATAACTTAATATATTATAATATATTTTGTAAGAATAAAATACCTTTTTCCTTTTGTTTTGAAGTATATTTTTCACTCCTGGTACAGTTGCTTCACAAGTCAACGGCAACACTGTATTGAGACGCACATGCAGAAATTGTTTCCACATGTCATCTGCCTCCAGAACTTCATATTTTGTCTCCTCCAACTTGTCATGAACCAAGAAATATGGTTTCATTTCATTGTGTTTTCCCATTACTATGACAAGTGGATTGTCTGTTATATCAACATCCTAAAAAATTTGTTACTCTGCTTAGTGTATGTTGTTCTTTAAATGAGTTTAAATATCTATGGTTATACATCTATAATAATTTAATCAAAAAAAATCTATAGTTACTTGAAGTATCTCTTTAGGCTTAGATTCCAAGCTCAATGTGTCGCTAAACTTAATGACGCCACACAGTTCTATTTCAGTCGGCAGGTTGAGGAGGAGTTGGCTGTAAGTTTTCTTCTCATTTTCGAAGAACTCCAAGCTGAGACTGACCACAAGCAAAGTGCCATCGTACATGAGTCCATATAAACATCCTGTACTTTCATTTGTGTTGATAGAAGACAACCTCTGTAAATAAAGCATTACTGTAAATAAGCGTTACGCAGGAATTCTTTGCAGGTACATGAAAAGGCTGACACCAATTGATGACGTACAAAAATGCAAAGGAATATTATATTGTTTTATTGTTTATTAAAACTATATACGACACGGATCCACTTAATCACATTAAAAATGATTGCTTAGTGTCACTGAAATATAATTTAAAAGTTTTACCTCGATAACATATTTTGATATTTTGAGACGTGGTGACATTTTAATTGATGTTACCAGTTGCCAACTACAATGTCTACAATTATTATAAATATACCCTTTTGTGACAGCGCTTGCAACAAAAAACAATCGAACTACTCGTTGTTTTGCATAATCGAGTGAAAAATGCTTTTAATGTTGTTGTGCACCGTGTTTGTATTTCTAATATTAGCGCTAATTATTTAATCAAAATGATATATTTTTTTTTTAATTTTTATTTATTTATTCCAAATACAATTTAAAGTATATCTATCATAACAGATTTCCAAATTCGATATTCCATAGAACACCTATGTCCAAATGTTTTAAGGGATTGATCAATTTTTATTACAAAATGTAATCAATTTGAATAAATTGGCAATTGAATAGGTAATATATTATAGATTTGTTTGAGGTTTTCGAGTGAGCATTTCAATCTGTCCTTAATAAAATAATTATGCATATTGTTGGTTATGTCACTTTGAAGTCTACATTACTTTCTTGTAGCATTTAAACTATTTACATTACTTTCTTGTAGCATTTAAACTATTTTTTAAATTAACTTACATAGATTCATGTTCATCCATATATGTTAATATTTAATGCAGTAAGTTTTTTGTTCCATTGAATTGATAAATTGTGTTAAAATGTTTACAGGCAAAACAATACGTTTAGCTAGTTGGTACTATTAAAACAGTTGTCGAATCGAATCTGGCGTAATGTGATGTTTTCGTGACAGGACATTTACAGATGTACGGTTCTATTTAATATTACAGTAGATTGTGCTAACATTGTATTTGCCTTATTGTGTATACTATTGGGGCTAGAGGAAACAAGAATTACCGCTGTGTATGAAAAAGTGTCAGTTACAACGCGCTAAATTAGGGTAGCGCTAATAATATCATTTATTCTAATGAACCAATTATGAATAAATGATATTTATTAACGCCGCAGAGATATACTTGCTGTGTCCTAATAACGGCGCATGTACAGAGTGCGTCGGTCTATATCATAGTTTTGTTATTGTTAGAGCCGCCTCGTTGGTCGAGTGGTTGCAAGCGTGACTGCCGATCGGGAGGTCCTGGGTTC
>DWFV01001101.1:0-11941 GCA_018246775.1 Parelbella machaon machaon
GTGTACCCTCGAAAATTTGTTCTGTCTCTATTGTATTGTCTTGGTGTACAATAAAAAATATTTGTATTTGTACTTTTTGTTAGATATGATCTTCACTTCTGTTGAAACGATCGAAACCCATTTTCACTAATTAACAACTTCGCCCACAGGAACACCTGTACCACAACACGCTGAAAGAGCTGGAACGCCTGCAAAGATCGCACGACACGCTCGCCGAGCGGATAGGCACTCCGGAGACCACGGAAACAGTTGGGGCGGCGCGCTCGCTGCACTCCGAGATGGAGACCGAGCCCGAGGAGGACGACGGCTGGCTACGCAGCGAGGCCATCCAGGTGTTCAAGCAGCTGCGAGCGCTGGCGCTGCAGCTCAACACTGGACATGATGATGATTCAGGTATGGCCCTACTTCTTAATAAATGCTGCCGTTTAGGTGTTGAAGATATTAGAAGAGCATCAGAAAGTTATATACATATATGCAAACTGAATAGTTGGTATGTGTTTTTGATTTTTGTACGTTCTACTTTAGACTGTTCAGGTATGTTCTTAATTCCTAACGATTCTTACCTTGAAGGCGTGTAAGTTTTTCAGAGAACATCAGAATGTCATAAAGTAAACTTAATATGGTATTATGTAGTGTTTTTTGCACTTTGTTTGAGTTCTTCTTTATAAGTAACAGATAAAAACAATTTGTTATTAAAATATTTCATGAATGAAAAAAATATTAGCAAAAATGTTCACACAAGCTTCCAAGAACACATACAAGAAATACCGTTATATAAAAAAAAAGAAATGATAACAAAGTAAAACGAAACGTCTTGAACCAAGTCTATGCGATATCTAATATATCCATATTGATCGGCGATATATCTAACTGTACATACCATAAAATGTATAGATAATAACATAAGAAAATGTCGCAGTCGAAAATCAATTAACATTTATCTAAAATATCGGTAAACCATTGGTCGATCTGTAGTTTAAATTCATCTATACGATACCGTACTTGGACACGGCGGACCATGAAAAAAATCGAAAGCTGTTAGCTTCCGATCGCAATTTCCGCAAACGATTTTAAACCTAAAATTATACAAATAGAGCTCAATTCTCTATTTTTAATATATTCGACATGCACAAAGTCCTAGTGTGACCACGCGGCAGGGTTCACACGAGATCGTCGAAGACATTTTTTTTTCTTGTAATTTGTTCAGCTTTTAAATTAATAATGTCATTTATATTTATATAAAATATGTGTACCTACATTATTTTACCATAAGTACACAAGTATTCCTTAAGTAAAGACTGAAATTTGTACTTTAAAATGTTTATGAAAAAGTACTCATTGGATATATTAGGGCTAAGGGAAGCTAGTGATAAAAAACTTGTATGTCCGTCTGTACAGGTTGTCGTAATGTCGTGTAGTGTTGGATTGATTTTTTTTTGTTTGGGTAGTGATTGCTTATATAATGGTTGTAATATATAGGCTGATATAATGTAACTTTTCCCATATACAAGGGTTGATATATTGGGTAATGCCTCACACGTTGTTAATATTAGTAGGCATATTGATATTACTAATAAGTTGTACTAACTGACACTAATAGTCCTAAGCCTAAGTTCTGTTCGAGGTTGCAAGTAGATATACCAGAAGGGAGGTTAGAAGGCAGCAACCACTTGTGACAACTTTTCCTATCTGTACCAACAAAACCATGACCTACCACACAGTCTCGGACACAGTTCCAATGCATAACTTGTCCATTTCTTCATATGGTTATTTGGAGCGTATGTCCAGTTAAAAAAACGGTATATGGTCACCATCAATAGCACCTAGCACGCACAACGCGGGCCAGTTAGGAGTTTATTGTATCGAACAATTGTACGTATTCACCGTCAGCCGGCGTTGAAAAAATATACCACAGTTGCGAGTTCATTACCCGACTCGCGTTAGATTCCATTGTATTCGCCATATATATTTTTTTTATATCTCACCTGCCAGGTATAAATGTAGGTATCCAATGTTTGATATAGACAGATTTATCTAAGTCTATATCAAACAGTCAATATAACGATCTAGCTTTGAAATCTAGAGTGGTCCAGATTCAATAAACTTTTCCTATTTATACCTAAGAAAAATAAATTCAGAATGTGTGGAATTTTAACGTTTTAAATTATTGAGAGGCAAAAGCGTGTTTAGGTGAGGTTTTTTTTTTACTAAGCCTAACTGACCACCAGATTTAAATGACTATCGTCGAATTTTTTGTCTTAACTCCTGTGTCATTTATAACTGCCTCAGGCATATGTTCATAAATACCTACCACAACTAGAACTATACAATAAAATTGTAGTAATTAAAACAAAACACAGTTGCTTATAAAAACAATAGATTCAACACCTATTCCATAATGGTACGTAACTGGTGAACGAAGTGTTCTACACTCTTCTGACAACCCCTTCGGGGATTAACAAGCGTAATGTTGCGTTTTTATTCAAACCAAAAGGCAGTAAAGTGCCCTAAAATTTAATCGCGGTGATACCAACCATTATCAATTACACGCTATTTCCTGATCGTAACAGTAGATTTGATTCTCGCGTGACTCTTTTACAGGGCACTGTACACGAATTGAATCATTGGAAACCTTTAAACAAGCATGACCGTTATGTCTTCGTAATTAGTTCCGGTTTTGCTTACACATATAATGGCACATATGAACTGTTTCGATTTTAACGTATTTGGGTTACCGTAACTAGCACTGATACATTTGTTTATATTAGTGTCTCAGTCGCGGTATGGGGTTCCCATCCCGGCGTTTGCCAATGACTTTGCAAATTTATATGCTTTTCTTAAGATTAATTTTTATATAATAATAAAGAAAACATTGCAAGTCTACCTACACACCTTAGAGTTATGGATGTTCTATAAGGCATGTGTGGTATACATACAAACTCTTGCCAGAATAGCAAACTATGGACTTAATTCCTTCCATCACGAGACCAGACCGATCCCTAAAAATGTATCGATAAAAGGATTATGATGTATATACATGTGATGTGTATACATTAAGCATTTCCATTTTTATTGGAACTATTAATTGCTTATGTTCATTTCTTCTTCGGTGCTCTATTTTCTTATGAAAAAAACTAGCGGATGTTGTCACGTAAAATACCATAATACGAAAAGAGAGAAATCCAAAATGATACGATGATATCATACAAGCGCTCCATAACTGGCGATGGCACGGTTTGTCACGAATCCACGACTTGTTGGTAAACCACCGCCATGTAACGTCTGCGCGACCCAGTTGCTCTCTTTAAGCTTCTAAACACGTCTACAGACGCGTTCAGACACAATATGAGAGATTAGTAAGACGTTGACTTGTAAAGACACAATTCATAATAGTGACAATATTAACTTGAATGTTGAAGAAGCACGGCAGGTCTGCTAGGATCGGGATATTTGGCACCGTATTCTCTACCTGCCCTGTGAGGGACTTGGCGTGAAGAGGTGTATGAATATATGTACATAATAATAATAGTAATGAAAATATCTCAAATCCTTTTTTTTCGAAACTTGTAACTCTCCATCTGCTTGTTTATTACTCGCTTAACATAAAAAGAAGTCATATGGTATACAAATATAAAACAAAAGCTTAACGGTTCCCATTCTGAAAGGACAGCTGTAAGCAACAGTGGAATGATAAAACAATTGATGTTGCGTGTGACGTTGATGCTGATGGTGTAGATGAAGCTCTAAGTAATATAAATTCCGGTGCACAATTAGTAAAGACAATATCACGCAGTAAACAAAAACATACTGTAAAATTACATATTTCCAGAAAATTGCATCACTTACACATTAGTGAAATCGTTGCAACACGTAGTTTATTTATCAATGTGGCCAATCATGCAATTATGTAATTAGATTTAAATTTGCACCCGCACTTCGGTTCGAGTCATTTACGTAATGCAACATCGAGTGATGATGACATTATGATGGTAACACTGATGTTTTTCTATTCATAAGTCAACATTCACAATAACCGATGGACGTTAGGAAACCTACCGTTCTAAGGCTGTTGTGTGATCTTAGCTCTGCTAAATTCCTCCTGTGTCTGGATAAAAACTATCTATATATGCAGTTCGTAAATGTGGGTAGTATTATTACACATTGATGTATGTGGAAGAAGCACGCCAGATCTGCAAGGATAGATATATTTGTCACTTCGTAATCTCTGCCTATGTAATGAGGTATTTGACGTGAAGTATGTACGTATGTGTTATTACAAATGTCCTGTCTAATACTGAATTAGAGATCAATACATTCTGTTGTCTCAAGAAATTATTAAAATATTTGTTTTTTTGCTGTAACGAGATTTCTGGTGTCGTCGAACTCTTCATTGTCTTCATTTTTCCTTAAGTAATCTACGGCCCATCGATTTAGTGACGGGATGTTGCGTATATCTTCTGCCCATGCCAAAAATATTATATATCTTACTTATAGATCAGGAAACCAGCTCCAACAAACTGTGCCAGCACAGCTGTGATTGACAGATATGATAATGTAGATAGGCACACTCACACAACTCCATATTTAAACATTTCAGATCGTTTTGATGAACCTGATAAAACGAAAGTTCTTCATGATTTCAAGTTCAGTGATTATTTCACACGAATCTCAAGGATATCACCATCACCACTAGATAATATTCACTGGACAAAGTTCTGTGATTATTTCACGCGTATGAAGGAATTGTAAAAATTGAAATGCATTTCATTTACACAGTAAAGTATCAAGCTTGGCGACATAATAGTAATAATCATTATTATTTTATGCTACTGTGATGCCCTACTTGCATGGCAATATGTCTTATTATGGAAATCATATTCTGCAATAGATACGACCGTAGATGCTATAGTCAAGCACCTTAATCTTGAGTAATACATTTTCTGTTTCTGATATGCTGCTACTTCAATGGACTCGTTTGGAACATTTCGCCTTTATCTACGTCATCTTTAGTTTTAATTGTGCTTAAAATACAACCTCAAGCATTGAAATATTTTCGAGAATTATGTATTCATACACGACGATCGACAATTCTTCTGTCTTGTGTAATTGCACTATTCTTTCGTAAGCAAAATTAAAACGTATAACTGTGAGATGGATATTCTCAATAGTTACATACGGTGCCCGGTGTGTTACACAAAAGTTATTACTTTCAATGCTGCCATATTCGTAATGACGGTTACCTTGTTATGAAATTGTGTGAAGTGTCAATGTTTTCATAAATTAGAGAGTTGTATTTAATTGGCCAGTGGTACAAGTAATACGGGGGTATTATGACAAGTGATTTGTAACCTACAATGTTTTTTAAAAGAATAGTTCCGCTTTCTTAATAATTATAATAGTACTGTAAATTTTCTGTCACTGAAATTCTAACAAAGATCTTTAGGTTGTACACGTCCCAGGATTATTTTTTTGTTTTCTGTAGCACACAAAAGGCTATGAATATAGAATTCAAAAGGTAATCTATTTTTATAATCTTAATCTTAATCAACATATCATCTTTTTTCTTGTTCTACTGTTTCAATCGAGTCTCTTGTTACTGTTTAAATATGTATCAGAGGCTTACCACGCGTACTATGGGTTTAAGAACTTATGAAGAACTTTTAGATTTTCTCATGTGTTTTTCTTTGTTGTTGAAGCAAGTGATCTAAAAATACACATAATTGAGTATACTCAGTGGTGTGAACCAGATTACGGCCTCGGGTCAGAATAAAATCTAAAATAACTCTAAACTACTATGTTATCCATCACTATCACCATTAATCTTTTCTTCATCTCCTTGTTGGGTAAAAAAATCCCTTTTAGATTTATAAATGTTGACACCATAGGTCTTACCTTGATTTCTCAGGTTTTTTTATCTGTCTGTATAACTCTATTAATTAACCCACTAAAATAATTTTGGTATAATATATTGACGAATATAACACTGTTTTACTTCAACTCGAATTGAAAGAGCCTTTTTGGGTCAATTTCTGTATCGGTCTTTATGTATTTCTGTGTATCTACGGTCGCGTGGTGAAGTAACATAAATATTTTATGTCTGCAAAAAGAAGTTACATAAAAAAGTAGTATCACATCTGTAATCCCCGAAGAGGTTGGCAGAGGAATGCAGTACACTTCCAGTAGTTACATAAAAAGTGTAAAATTGTATCCACACGCTCAAATATAGACACACTATAAACCTGTTGTCAATGTTGACGTCAATACTTCATTATTTGATCAGCACATTATCATCAATGACCATTGTGTTCAATACCACCTAAGTAAATTGAGCATATTTGAAAGAAAATTTCGGTAAATGGAATATTCACTGTTATATTGTAAGTTTTGACATACTTAATAAACATTTGTAATCTTATAGGTATTTGTTTTATAAGTATCTTGATGCAACATTTCTAAAATAATAACAATAATATATACGTTACTATCAAAAATCGTTATTAGTTAAATACACAAAACTATGGATACAATAGACGCGGATGTAGTTTTGGTGGTGTTTTTAATTTAAATGAATTACTGTGTTAAATGTGATTTTAATATAGTTTGAATAACTTTAGCATTACCTTGCGAAACAATATAATAATTATTCTAATGTTATTAGCTCTAACGCTGCAATCACTACTGTAGATGAATAATCCATAGGCTAAAACGAGCAAAGTTCTTAACATTCCATGCAATTAAAAATGTATTTCGAAAAGACATGAAAATATGTTCTATCATCATCATTATCATCGTATCAGCCTCTTCCGTTCCACTGTTGGACATAAACCCTTCCCACGGTGTGCCACAACACTCGATCCTCGTAAATATGTTCTATAATTGTGTCAAAAGTTAAAATATTTTCCCATCGTGGTATTTTTTATTAAACCACAGAAATAAAAGTAAATTGCGCAGATGATGACACAACAATGAACTCAAATGAAAGAGTGTCGACAGTATGCAATGACAGTGGAATCAAGGTAAGCCTTTGATGTCGCCTCCCTTCTCTTTTGGCTACAGGATGTTAGTTGCCGTCAATTTCGTTATAGGAGAGTCAAGCGCACATCCTACGAACTGTAGGGTTGACAAGGTTTACCTAAAAACACAATTTATAAAACAAAAAATGTGTCAAGGTTAATTGTAATTCCACAAGGCAATATATTAGGACCATTAATTTCCCTTTTGTACTACACAACATCGTCTAGTTTTCAAGTATATTCATAGTTTCATTATTTATGTCTGTTTGTAAACTTTATTTGTGAACTAAGTCCTTGTTGTTGTAGGGAAAAATTAAAGACATTGGCAAAACTAAATTTATGTTACGATTTGCCATGATTTTTATTTTATTGCTGTCAACACCTTAGTCATACACACACATAGTTATCTATAAATTAAATTCAAAATGAAATAGATCTACCAAAAGATGAAAATTCCCGCCAAAGACAGTTGACACAGCCCTTCGCATCAGTGACCGAATACTTACAAGGGCATCCTGGTGATGTTGTCTCTAGACAGACATAATCACCACATCATTATAAGAAATTGGTTAATACATGCAGTTCAAGTAACGACTTCGTGAGCGAGCTTAAAAGAGCTTTTGAACACTAACTGAGTGCACACGACGTGTCTTTCATTAGTACTGAGGTTAAAATGGTAATATGGGGAAGGTCAAATTTAATTCGTGTTGTTGATTTGAGATAGAACAAAAGCGGTGAATAAATCACAATCTATGCCATTATAGTACACATTTTTTTACGTAACCAATTTTTTTTCTAACAATGTCAAGGCAAGGGCAGGTGGACATACAGCAAATTGATGATGTTTTAACTATTTCATATTCTAAACCAATCCTGTAATGATTAAATAATTCAATAATTGCAGACGGTTGTTATGGTTGAATATATTATAGGGTTTTTTATTTTGTAAACATCTTTGCTGGACTACATTCTTGCAATAAACTATTATTATCAATGTATTATCGTAATTATTGAGGGAAATCACGGGTAATTATGAATGATGTTGCAAACAAGTTGCAAAACGATGATGTCATTGGATGTAAACCGCTACCCATTCTCGTCGTTAATTTATTGCTTATTAATGTATATGATTATCGTTACTTTATTATGTCATTTTTATTTTAATACCTGCGTGTGATATAGAAAAAAACAATTAACATAGATTGATTATAACCTAAAAGAGGTACTATCTTAATTTACGTGTAGTTTTTCTAGATATATCTACTGGTTTCGACCGTATTCCTAGGTCCTTATCCATGAACTCCCGGCTCCCGCTGTATATAGCGAGGTATGTGGTCTGGCTATTTCGAAAACTCATACGTATTATATGATTTAATCATATCTATACCCATGAAACGTTAACAGTAAATTCGTTAATTGTTCTTAAGTGCCGTAGTTATACATGGTGGTCAAGGTCAGTCTTTCGAGTAATAAGGAAGCAACTTGATGTGTGTTCACCGACTTAAAATGAATGAATAATTGTATAACAATTATAATAGATTTATACGCTGAAAATTAAATCATAACCGCCATGTTGTTTTCCAGGCCTCCATTCCGATCTCTCCTTGACGTCGCTTGATGGGGAAGAAGGTGAGACCCTCCGTCGCGGTGCTTTGGCAGCGGCGTGTGCTGATGCCGTCGCGGCATATGCTACACTTGAAGGTTCCCGAGTCCGGGATTCCATAGCCGCTCATGCTCGTCGTGCATTGGAGCGAGAGAGACAAATAGATGAGAAGAACGAGATCATTGCCGATCTGTCATCTAAGGTATGTATACCTGCTATTGCTATATATGTAACTGGATGTAAAACAGTCATGATGAATTTGACTTGAGTATTCTATTCTGCTATAAACGAGTTTCTCTCCGAGGAAACAACTGTGCGATATGAAAAGGGTCTTCAAACAAAGTGTTACAAAAGTTGTTTGTGGCTGACGGAAAATTTGCATTTAGCGTTGAAATTCAAATTGGAAATTTTATTTGTGTACATTAACAAATACTGCTTTCATAAGCGTCACGTATTTCATAAGCATAGGTACAGTAGATCCATTGTGAATAGCCTGAAGAAAAGAATCACAACGTGCCCAAAGTGCTTTCTCGGTTGATATTATAATAAGTAGGCAAACGCGTCTTAACGGAGGCCTATGTCCAGTAGTGGACATAGACGTGCTTATGATAATAAATAACTCTTTCCTTCTAGTAAAAGAGTGTTCGCAAATTTAGATTCTCTCTGAATTAAGAGTGTTTTTACGAAAATGTAAGAGCATTTTAAACACAGCTCTTTTATTAGTATTCACAAAATATTTCTTGATATTATGAACACGCGTTGATGGAAATGATTCATCAATCAACCAGAAACACCTAATTATATATGTCTTTGTCAATGACACATAAATTAAATTTCAAATAATCAAAATGTCGTGTTTCTCCTACTTCGTTTAATTCGCTAACTTAGCGTCTACCAAACTTGCGATAACTCTGAGATTCGAGTCGCTTTTAAAATTTTACTCGCCTTGTTAAACCGCACCTGGAACTTCAATCTTCATGGCTCTAGTGATAAATTCATTACAGTTCTTGCGAACGAAATCTATCCATTGCTTGTGGAATTTAATACCACATTGCTTGTTACGATGTCTAAAGTAGTAATATCAGTGTCGACAGCTCTCGTCTCGTGCCCAACGAACGGTATGTCCACGTACGGACCGTATCGTCCACGGCTATTCAATATCACCGCTGTACACCGTTGCGTGCTATTGATCTTAATCGATTTTACGCCTCCAATGTAACGCTTAAATTGATTCAGGTCCACTTGCACACTTATTCCATCGTTAGCCGTTCATTTTGTTTCTTCAACACCTTTATTTTTCACGTACAGTTGATGGGTTATAGGTTTATTCGTGATTCTAATATATTTTTCATTCGTTTTTGACTTGGTGTGTTGATGTAATCGATGTCAGTATAGCCTATAGTATAGCCTAGTACTTGGCCACAGCCTTGCCTGAAGGAAACCAAAAGTGTGGCTTACGGTGTAGCATACTTGTGTATCTGCCAACCCATGTCGGGATACAGGATGTCGTATAGAGGTGAATAACCCGATGCTGGCTGATCACGATATGACGCGGCCGGCTTAAGTACAGCTAAGTACCCTGTCGAGCCGAACCCGTGCTCTGCGATCCCCAACCAGCACGCGCAACGTTAGGTTTATGGGTATTCCTCACAAGGAACGCCTATGTCCTGCAATGGATTTAGGCTCTTAAATGTAGAACAGATGTTACATGATGGTATATCACACATATATACCAACATATCTACACCATATTCGCGCATTTTACAAAATTACTTTAAAGAAATTTCACTGTCACCTATTACAAAGGCCCCAAATGTCTCGTGGCATTAGACCACAGACAACTCTTTTAAATTAAAACAAAGACATAAATTCGGTGCTCACATTTTTAATATTTCGAATAAATTTAGCACTGAACCAACATCGTCTGCGCTAGTTTCGTGTTATGTTTAAACGTTTTTATACGATTTCCAACTATCCTCGCAAACAAAGGAAACCTGTTTCACCCACCGGCTTCCATACCGGCTGAGGAACTTGTCTCTTTATAGTTCTCTGCTCGTATGCGGTAAAGGTCAAGAGACATCTGATACAGTCTGATTCGTAAATAATCTCAGTGTAGGCGTATTGTTTTTTTCCCTAATAGTCAATTTATCAAAATAAGTAGCGCGACCATGCTTTTCGTTTTTTTTTGTGAACAGATCCATTTATGATTTGTTTATTTTCTGTGATATGTTCAATTAAGAGTTTCTACAGAACAAGGTATAGGTAATAAAATTTGCATATAAAATTTGTTAGGAACTGAACAGTATATAATTGAATCAATGTTACTATCCAATAGACTTTGATTAGACCAACATGAAAAACATGTGATTACTGTTGATTAATAGATGAATGAATTAATGAATATTAAATGATAGAAACGTCTGGAAGCGATAGAATTATAGAACATGTCTTAATTAGCAATACGCTCAATAATCCAATATGTCGAGCGGATAGTGGATAATAGCACAATGTTTAATTCAAAACGTTAATGCATTATGTAAGCGTGCATGCTACAACCCTTGCAGACTGCTTGTCTGCTGTGACGTCACATTGGCGAAGGTTAACGGCCTATACAGCTCTATACAATGATAAACATTCCGTTTTTTTTTCTATCTTCGCGAAAAGCGACTATCTTTATGATTGTCTATAAAATAAAAAAATGAAACAATTTTTTTTAATATGTTAAATGAATTTTAATATAAAATGATGTATCGGGTAAAATCATATATTATATTTCTATTGGATTTGCCGGATTTTATTGTAGATAAATAAATATTGAAGTATATAAAGGTAATATGTATAATAATATTTACCTAGTGACTAAACTACAACTATATTATGTAAAATTCCTCTCAGTAAAGGCCCTTGTCCAGCACTGGATTTCGGCTGATGATGATTAACTAAAACTTTAACAGCAAATGCTAATACTAAATATTGTTACAAGTTCTTTTTGCCGCCATAATTCCTCCTTCTTTTTAATCGTTAGTTTGACCGCAACTTTGGCCTTCATTCAGCCTTGACACAGCGTACGGGCTATACGTCAATTAATAACAAAATCAAGTATATAGGCCGTGAGCGATACCGTAGCTGTTCATGGCTTCTACGTTGTTGTTTCACGTCGAAAAACGTTAATAACGTTGATGATAGCTGCCCAGTTAAGCCTTATCATTAAAATATTAAAATATGCTGCAGATTAAATAAATTTTCTTTTACCTTTGAGTGCGCCGTTGGTGAAACGGGGGAGTGTACTACACTCCTCTGCCTATCCCTTTGGGGATTACAGGCG